>JAVQIZ010024044.1:0-20807 GCA_036023535.2 Galaxias brevipinnis | reverse complement strand
TTAAACAAACAATGTGTTGAGGTTGTAAAGTTTAACTTCCAGACTGATCTTGTCAAACTAAATCAATGTTTCCACATACTGATTGTAGATTGTAGCATCCATACAATTACTGTGTATTTATTGAATTAGATAAAGATAGATTAACCGGAGACTCTTTCAAGTTGGAGTAGATGTCTGAATAACAACGTCCGGCCACTGTGTACGATCATTGCTCTAGACTGAAGGAAGAGGCAGAACAGTAGGACAGAGTAGACTACAATGGGTAAGATTGACAGTTGCAAGTTTGACAAATCATAACGTTCAAAGAGAGGCAGCATTAAAAAGCACTAGTTAGACATGTGTTAATTATTGTTTTATTATTGCCAATCGATGCAGGAATCATTAAATATTGTCTGTTTAAAAGTAGGAATCGTGAAATATTGTATGTACAAAAGTAGCAATGATGCATTGAAAGCAATGGCATTTCGTGTTTGTTTTCCTCAAAAAAGAGGCGGAGACTTGATATACATTGGAGTACCTGTATTTGCTGAAAATGTCTGTGCACTTGCATGGCATGATTAACTTAAGCCTCGCTTCCCTGCTTATACTGTGAATTATCCATAAGCTACACTCCAAAAATGTTGTATGATTGAGACTTGCAATATAATTTGCACAATGGTTGACATTCTTGTACTGTCTGTGTCTTTCTACACTAGACTCCGAGATGACTACAAGGACAGAACAAGTTACTGTAGCCAGAGGTTTCAGCTAAACTGCATGACCAGTTTCATTCCAAATATTCCTGATAATGATCTTTGACATGTCAAACACCGAAATGGGAATGAAATCCCAGATGCCCCGAGTGCAAATGTAGTAGGCTGTTCAAAGGATTGGGGAAGGGCATCATGGGACAGTACATGGAAAAATTGTATGTTATTCCATTTAACCTTGGAGTTTTTGAGAAGGTCTACATGACACAACTTGCGCAACATTGCAAAAAATGTCAGTAAATTTGACAGTGAAATGCCACAATTTCATGACATGAAAAAAGCGTAAACAGACAAACAATGAATCAGTGTTTAATTTACAGTAATATTTTGTAAAAGACTGAACCAAACACAACTGTTTATTTTAAAGTAAAAAATGTGTCAAAGGAATCATATTACGTTGCATAAGTTACAGAGTACTGTATTTTAAACACATAAATACTGTAATACAATAAGCAATACAAGAAAGTAAAAATTACAAGATGTCAGTGTCAGGACATTAATATTGTAGCGTCCCGGCATTACTGTTGTTAATTACAGATTTTTCTGCCCATTCCTTTGGGTTGTTTTGATAGTTATTATCGTTGCTTAATTTTGTTAATAATGCCAGTTGACATTAGGGTCACCTTGAGTGAGTATGTCAATTTCCATATTCTTATCCCCTTGCAGTTTTTTTACTCATATTGCAAGCCTGAAAAGGTTACACAAAGGTCTAGGTCACTATTTATGAACAGAACAAACTGCTGAGACCTTGGTATCTGTCAGTGTGATGTATAAAGAACCATTACCTGGTCATGGTAAATTTACAGAAAAACATGTGAAAGGATCTATGGGCACTTTCACAGTTAAACAATATAATGGGATTTACCTGTTTGCAATGTAGTTTTCAACAGATCTAAACCGTACAATGTACAGGTTGTTCTGTAAAGCTGTTCACAGTTTTACTGTATTTTTTACCGATGTATTCTGGCAACCACAGCTGCCAGGTTTTTTCCGTAAAAACAACAGGATTCTTTTTTTTTTACAGTGTATAGTGATATTTACATTGTTTTATGTGTAACTTGTGCTGGTTAACAGCAGGAATAACTTTCTCAACAGCTGAAAACACATTAGGGTCCACTGTATTAATTTACAGTATATGGAAGGTTATAGGTCAATACCTTTCCATCGATGTGACAAGAAGTGACATATATTTCCATTGTTGGTCTATGCAAATTACCCTTGCAAGAGCGAAATGGAAATCCAAATTATATTTATTCCTGAATCAATACATGCTGTACAACCTTTCCACAATCATTTTGAGAAATAATGTAAAGATCTCAATAGCACATGTAGTTATTCCTAAATACAAGGTGTGATAAAACATCTTACCTGCAAGGCAACCAATGATTGATAGCAGCACAAGACGTTTCCATAGTAACATCATCTTCAGTTGCCAAGGGCAAATAAGATTTTCATCCAATTGCTTGTGAATAGAATGCTCTGCCCTGAATACAGGAATCTTAATCTGAGGGAGAAAGTAATTATAGAAATAATTAAATATAGCCTTTTAACAAAAATGACAAGCATTTTACATTAAAAGCATGATTACAGTTACATAATTCACTGTAATATGTGTGTTTCCCCAAACAAGTGTATGGCTGAAGTGAACAAAACACAAATTAGACAAAAAATAGAGGGCAAACCCATTCCACATCCATAATCTTTTGATAAAGAACTCAAGACTGCCAACCATTTGGAAGGTTTGTTAAAGCCTGTTGGCAAGCGATAAGGTGATGCCATTTTTGTGACTTAACACGATCTTCAGACTTATAAAATCTGTGAATAGTACCTTTCACTCAATACAAGAACAAGAAAATAGCTATGCGCGATACAATTGTAAAATAGCTTAATATTGAGAAATCATATTAAAATAAAACATATTGTAGTAAGTAAGCAAATTATTCTTCTTTAAAAAATACTACTTTTGTATACAATCTAATACTTCTTATATTCTAAATAACATAATACTAGGTGTGGTCAGCCAATAAAAGGTTTAGCAAATATGTTATAACCAGTGTTAAAGCAACACTGCAGGTGATCATGATTCAAAAGCAAGGAGGTTTTGTTTGAAACAAATGCAGTAGTGTAACCAATATATTGCTTATCAACTGTGCTCTGTTTTTGTTGAAAAATTCTGTATGTAAATTGATGTGTGGATGTTAGAAAGATATGAGACATTCACACCTTTTATGACTGCTGTGTCTGTGAACTATATAGATTTTTAAAGGTCACAGCAAGATAGTCAATGGTTTTATTTCCATTCAAACATTATGAAGATGTGAGAGTAGAGCAAAAATACTATAACATTATAAACGCAGTATCTTTGGTTAAGAAGGGTTCTACTGAAGCTGTGGCCTACATCCCAGTGCCTGGTAACTGATACGTCTCTCTGGATTAAGAACTCTATCCCTTTCCCACATCCTCAGAATATTACCCTGTTGTGGATTAACCTAGCGCTATCTTTAGAATCCTTGAAATAGCCCTAAAAAATTATGTCAAAGGATATTGTTTAACAGAAAAAAAAGGAATTTAACTTCACTTTGAAGCAAGAATTGCTGTTACAACTGCATCTAATAAAAGTAAGATGTATGTATAAAAAGCCCATTGACTGAAACCGAACCCCGAGCTACTTACTGTATAAACTCACACATAACATTCTCTTCAAGAGGGTGGTCTCATTTGCCTTTAGATTACATAATGGCCTGGCTTAACGCGCCTGTCCTGATGCCAGTAATTGTTCCTACGCTGCTGTAATTACAGGCACAGCGAGACTCAGAGTGGATTTCCTGGTGTCTTTCAAGTTTTAGGGGGCATTTTGCTTCTCTAAATCCCGTCACATTGGATTACACGGTTAGATATCTTTCTAGAAAAATGAGTGCCAGTTTGAGCGCAGTGTTAGTGGCCATTCGTTGTCATTTGGCTCCATCCTTGTCCTCCCTTTCAATCCATCCAAGGCCATTTTGAGTCCCCAGGAGGCAATTCTACCTTGAAACCCTATCTTGAAAGCTGCACATCTAAAACAACAGGAGAACTTCTGAAGAGAGTTGGTCAAAAAACAGAATGTGGATACAAAAAAAAGAAACAACCTTGATCTCCACTGCCTCTTATTTGAGCATGTGGTGCTGAGTTGGATATCATTACCCATTGGCTTGCCTAAGTAAAATGATGAAGCAGGAGACTGCTGTGCCAAATGTAATGAGGCATCCCCTTCTCACCCCCCATCACAGCTTGGCCTAATGAAAGTCATTGGCTAAACGTATTCCTGAGTAAATTAGATAACTTCTTGGTTTTGGGGGGCTGTTGTTTGGTAGGATGATTGCGGGGCAAGGTGGTTAAAGGTATTCGTTTTCCCCTTAGGGACAGCGTAATTGCAAAGAATTTAATGCGGGACGCAGTAAAGGAGAGGTCACCACACAACAAGGTGTGTGTTTTGTTAGAAGCAAAGGATGACAAATCTGTAGCAACGTACTAAAGATGACGAAACACATACATAAAATAATAAACACCGTACATCCAGCACAGTGGACAAATATGCAACCTTCCTTCAAAGTGGATATGGTCTTGTCTCAAAATAGCATAATATAATCTCCAGTTACATATTATAGCACACAGAAAAGGAACATTTGGACAACGGATCAACTACTAGAAAATTACACCATTAAACTACACAGCTGGTCTATGATTCAGCAAATGCATGATTTCGCCATCAGCTGCAACTCTGTCTGTATGCACCAATACATACTTGTGTGAGAATATTTCACTTGAACGAGTGAAGATGATTAAGCAGATGCTAATCATTGAAATGAACATCTATTTAATGGCTGTATTTCATATATTAGATCAAGCCTGCGCAAAAGTTTTTTTTAGGGATACATGATTCAGTATTGATGAGGTACATGATTGATATTAGCTTTTTTTAAATTAAGTATTCAATCTTCAAATGGGAAACATTTCCCATTTGCACCAAGCCCACAACTCATCGCTTCAACTTAATCTTTTTTTTACATTTCAACCAATGAAATATTGCTATCATTCCATAATGCCATAAGATGTCTCCCTCTGCTGTTTGAAGCTTGGTTGTCATGAATGCACTTAATAAGAAGCCATCAAATGATTGTGATTGGCATGTCTCGACGCTACGTGCTTGAACAACATAAGATGTGATTAGGGCAGAAAAACTAGCTGTGACTACTGCCAAATATGCACGACAGAGGAGGACCCGCAACAATAAGGAACAAGACGGCTGAGTTCAATAAAAATACATGGGATTTATAATGCTCCCTCTGTCACTTGAATAATAAATTATGACACAGAGTGTTGAACAATGCTTGATAATATGCTTGCCAACAAATACAATTTCTTTTAAATGTTGACAAGGGAACCTTTTTGTCCTAAACCGATAAAAGATTCTTTGCCTGATACACTATCGTACATAAAACATCTGGACGTTCTGTGTGCACAGCTGTGCATTTTCAAGCGAATAAGTGAATTCCTGGATGACGATGGGATTCTGCAGAGGTTTCCCTTGATGATAACCAGGGGACCAATGCATGGCTGGATCCTTCAGCTGCTCCCCTGAACAAGGCCAGGAGAGTAAGTGCACTTAACAGAGAGATAGACAGAGAGCAGTGATCCATTCTTCAACCCCTTCAATGTGGTGGAATATTCCCAGGCCTTCTTCCTCTCAACAGGCATTGATATAGAGCTTTGTGGATGAGCAGGGGTACATTGCTCTTCTTTAAATGTTTACATTTTGCTGGTGCATGTCCTTATTGTATGAAAATATAGTAAATTAAGATCATATGATTATTCTCTGATACTCTGATTTCCTTTGCAACATTTGCCTCCATTCCATTGAGGTCTACAAGGTGAGGGTCAAGTGCTGTTGCCTGGCGTGTTGGAAGCATGCAGTGTTTAATAAGGAATAATTCATTGCAGTGCCTCTAAGATGTTCTCACCTCTCATTTGGCTGTGCTTGTTAGCCACAAAATGAGATGAGAAAAGCATGCTAGACACATCTATAAATAAACATGAATAGAGGAAAGGAGGATCACAATCCCCAGTGAGAAAAATACATACTTAGAATATGTAGGGGTTGAACATATGTTGTCCAGGGCTGCCTACTGACTGCATAGAGACATGAGACAGGTGTTCTGAACTTATATATCCTTCATGACACAGTCACTAATCAGTAATCCATTGTAAATAAATTAGTTGGTAATAGTAAGGTGCTTTGAATACCCTCATAGACCCTTTTGTAAAGATAACAAATACTTTGCTTTTTACGGAAAAACAGCATAACCTTAATAACCTACATTGACAGTTCCAAATCCCCCTATTGACCAGTATTGCAGCACCATATGGACTCGTGTCCTAAATGAAGAATACGAGCCTCGAGCGGCCATTCATTGAACGTTATAATTGTCGGTGATTATCATATTACCATTAGATAAAAAATTTAATCTGCGATCGAAAGCCTATTAATTGTATAATATATTTTCGATCATAGTTTCATTTTTTTTTTCACTTAGGAGGGATATAGTGCGATATTGCAAGTAATAGGTTATGAATTATTGACAGTTAAAATAGTATGAATTACTATAACCCACATGAACACTTTTAAGCCTAGACCCAAGGGCAGAAAGGGAAAAGCAGAAAGTTCACTGTTAGATTTTGCTCTCCTATTTGTAGTAGGCTAGTACACTGCTTTAACCAAAAACTATTAAATATACTTACTTAGCCTATAGTAGAGAATGCTGCTTTTCCCGCTCCATTTATAAGATCAAGAAAACATTTAATTCCAACATCAATGTGAAATTGGTAAAGCCAGGTTTATCAAATGTATTTTGGTTGGAATAAAAACATGGCCAGATAGATGTAGGCAGCTCTCTTAAAAGAGAATATGCGATAATCACAGATCCAAATATTCACAGTCCGTGTGCACCACTTCTTCCCCGAAAAGCCCCACAACGAAGTCCGTATCTCGGTTTTAGAGGGAATG
Organism: Galaxias brevipinnis; assembly: GCA_036023535.2. Lineage (NCBI taxonomy): Eukaryota > Metazoa > Chordata > Actinopteri > Galaxiiformes > Galaxiidae > Galaxias > Galaxias brevipinnis. Next base: position 14,018 of record JAVQIZ010024044.1, on the reverse strand, counting down.
AGATGCTATAATTGTATTCCAGCAGCATCTGATGAATTGGATCAATAAGAATGGTTCCGATAGTCTGGCGTGCCAGTCCAGTGCAGGAGTTTTGTCTTCCAGACACGGTACAACACAAATCGGCAAAGAACAGAATGAGTAGAGTAGCCCACTAGTGTACCTCTCTGACCTGAGGTGTACGTTGTGCGCATCCCTGGGCTACAGCCGTTGTGCTGGGGAACTGAAGCGCCCACTGGTGACACGTGGAAACACCCGCGCGCATCATAAATGCGCCACTGATCAGGCTCTTGGTTCAGCTTCAACCGCACATCATTAAATTCGTTTTAGCCTATGTTAACCTGCATGCTGACACTGATTTACACACATGCAGCCCACATTTTGATGAGGCTGAGTTAGGTCTAACAAGTCTGGCTGGTTTGAATCAAGTTATTGTAATTATCTGTGATTGAATCAATTGCCAACGGACTTTTACACCAATGCTATGAAAAGTCGGTGGCGCATCATTAAAGCAACAATAGGCAACTTTTTTAGGATTATCAATACATTTATTTGGATAGCACATTGTAATGTCTATGGGAGAATGAACAAATCCCGGTTCAGATCAGTGCTCTGATTCTTAATTGTGTCTGTCTGTGAGGAATTGCTTTATGGCACAAGGAAGTGCCTCACCACATCAAGAAGAGATGCCCATACTTGGAGTATAGTCGTTGATCGTGCAACAGTGTCTGCTTGGAAACTGTTAGGGAAAATAATTACACTAAGCAAACGGTTGGGGTCGACAAAACAATCTCCTACAGATAAATTGCCTCTAGTAACGTTAAAGTTATCTGATTTGAACTACTATTATTCATTCTCCCATTGACATTACAATGTGCTATCAGAAGAATTGTATTGATAATCCGTTAATGTAAAAAAGTTGCTTATAGTTGTCACACTACAATGTACCGAGCTGGTGGTGTTCCCTAGGATCCAGCTGGAGGAATATACAGTATATCTGTGTGAAAGCAAAACAGCACTCTCTACTGTTGAGCTGCCTGGCATTTCCTGCAGATTAAGTTCAAGTTAGTAATTGGTATTGTTTTAGTGTTTACATATAGAGAAGGCAATAATTATACCATAAAGAATACATTTTAGATAGGCCTTCTGCCTGCAAATCTTTGCACACAATTATCTGCTAGATTACTGTTTCAAATGTAATTTGTACGCCACTTTCCAGAAGACTAGTGAAATTGACTACAAATTTGTAATATTATTCATATGTCATATTTTTATTAGTATAGTAATTGCAATATTCATCATTCCACACACATGCACGCACGCACGCACGCACGCACGCACGCACGCACACACACACACACACACACACACACAGACACACACAAACGTGGCACCATATAGTCTAGCAGAGCTAACAGGCTACTTTAACCTGGGTTTGATGTAGTTTTTATGAAAATCACATTATTTATCGAAAGCCAAGAGCCACTCATTATATTTCTTTATGCTGGCCGATCCCTTGACCTGGCCCCAGATAGGGGGCACTTTGTTGTTCTGAAGGGGAGCACTGGGTCGTTAAAAACAGGGTTGTCACTAATGGCACATTTATCAGCCTTTACTTCATAGGACTAAAGAATAATCTATGTCCCGAGGTGCTGTTTTGGGATTATTTCATATATTTTCTAGGTCATCTACAAATGTTCTTCTGTGTAGTTGCAATTATAGTTATATCATCCTCCACATCAAACGTGATCAAGCAGTAACATTATTAAATAGATTTTATGGTCAAATTAAATAAAGAAAATGTTGAGTACAATAATACTTAGAAAATAGCCTTATGTCAAGATAAATATGTATTGTAAGCTATATTGGTGTATGTTTACTGGCTAAAGGGAGTAATGCATGTGTAGGTGGTATGGAAATTGTCTATGTAGTATCATATGATCTCCACGTTAAAACAATGAGCAGGCTTAGTACTTTCCCACTGTACCTAATGCAACGGCTATCCAGATTTCACTGCAGTACCCATTGCATTACGACAATCCAATTTTCAGTTCATTGTAGTGTTCCGCTTTATGGGGGAGATCATCAAACAGAATGTGATCCTTCGTTTGGTGAATTTCCTACTGGGACCTATCACTTCAAAGGCAAGCAGGTGTGAAAGATCCATATGGTATCTCTGCACCTTCAAGAGACACATACACGCAAACTATTTTCTTTTCCTCTTCCTGTTTGCTGCTGCATAATTATCTCTCATAATCACCTGATGTCACTTGTTCTTTACAAGCACTACCTGCAGAAATATGTCCCACCAGACATATATGGATTTGTCTGAGGCCCGTCAGCCCACATCAGTGATCGGCCATTATTTCATACAGAAAGCGAGGACATGACCCCTATAATACAAAGCTCTTTTCAATCTTACTGAAAGGTAAGAATAAAAATCTAATAACACTCCACTGTGTGCAAGTGTTGAAGTTTAGTAGTAATAATGGTGGTTGTTACACAATATCTTATTTTGATGGTCTAGGTCTTAACATTTAAGAATAAGAGATACCATTTCTGACCTATCATAAGAGGGAATGTAAGTTGTCCATCAAATAAAAAAAGTCAACCCAGAAAAAATGCTGCCCATATTAATTTTAGGTGTTATTTAATGTGTGCTATGAGCCAATTTGGAAGGGTGAATACTTTCCATACAGATTTGTTCAAATGTACATGCAGACCGAATCATTTGCATGCATGACTCAACCTACTCAGGTGAGAAATGGATGGCCCATACAAACATAATTTAATTTACCTTACAATTTTTTTTTTTACTTACTTCTTAATAGTTGGATAGAATATTAACCAATGACGAATGCTAACCTCTAGCCTAGCTATCGTACGTGGTGGGCCTGACAATATGTGAGTCAACATTGAAGCTTACTGCATAAAATTTATTTGACTCAGCCACTGTTCTAAGTCTTCACTTTTGAATGTTTCTCTTTTGGAAAACGCCATCAGATACCTATTTCAGTGTTTACTGAAACAAAATTACAGCAGAAAGCCAGCATAGATATGACGAAATGTCAAGACAAACCTCAGTTTGTAAATTGGGTTTTTGTGCAGCCTGGTGTGAATACCATTCACTTAACTCATGTAAAGGCCTGCTGGGAATTAGGATGCAAAACTGATGAACATCCGTATGAACCATTTTTAGAAATTCATGTGAGACAACTGCAGTTCTAATTGGAGCCCATCTTTTATTGATGCGGATGCATATATTAACTAAAATTAAAGTTGTGTCTGTTTTTAACCTTAGCATATGACATTCTTTGTCAGTCTATCCAAGAAAGATTCATAAACAAGACAGACTTGTAATGGTATGTATGGCTAAAAGTTACAATAGGACAACACTGATACTGTTGCGAAAGAGCGTGACATAATTTCCAAGTGAAGGAAGAGCTGAGAGCCATCACTGTACCTGCAGTCAGTTCACAACCAGTCAATTTCCAGAGTAAGACATTTGCAAGCTTTGTTGGCTCCTGCAGTGCACAGCTGTTGGCATACACCTGTCTAACTCTGAAGGCAGTGCCAGGTTATGAAGACGTTCTTGGTGGTTTCCCTCACATCCTCTATCCAAGGCGGAGCCGCCCAAGTCTGGCATCCCGCCATCCTGCAGCCTATTGGCAGGGATGCTGTGTCATGCCCCAGTCAATTTGTTTCATAGTCGGCAGGAAATCAGCCCTTCTTTTTTGAAAGGCTGCTGGCATGAATTTGAATCGCTGTCACAGCGACGGGTACAGATTTACTGTCAAAGCTGAAATATTACGAACGTTACCCCACATTTATTAGGTGCTCAATCTTACCCTTGGGCCCTACACAGATTTGTGCAAACTCAAGCTGAAACATTATAATGGCTCCTCCTCCTCTATTATATCTCTTCGATTTTTCATGCATGATATGACAACAGTAGAACCAGTAGAATCAAACAATTATTTTCCTTATAAATGGAGTACCTCTTTCCATTTGCTGTACTTTGTTTGATTATATAAATATAATTTATATGATACTAATACATGTCATGCTGGTTGTCCAAATAATACCATTACAGTAAAACATCTGATATGCGACTACAGTAGATCTACTGTCTTATAAATGTGCCAATCTGGAGTCTGGTAACTCTAAGCCTTACATGGAGTGTAAAGATTCATTTACTTTTAACACTTCTTACCAAAACATTGGTATTTGATATCCACATCAACAGAGGTAATACTGCTTAGCAGATCCTACTGTAAAGGATACAGATAAAATTGTATATCGTATGCCTCAAACAGCTTTAAAATGGAAATGTACAAGGGAATTACAAACACATTTATGTTATTTCAGATCATATATATTCTCTGCAATAGGTGTTATGTAGTAGCTAAAGGTCAGCACAGGTTTATTCTCATGCCTTGGTTGCACAGCATTACTTGCTAGCATAGCCTTTCTTGCTAACGTGAAGCACTATTAAAATCAACATATAAACACTGGCTGATACCAATGGCGTTAGCGCTGTTGGAGCAATACGGTTGACTGAGCATTCGTCTTTCATGACTTCTCACTTAGAGGCCTATGGGAGCCCACTGGTATTAATTAAAAAGAGAAGAGAACCTCCCAACACAACCCGTGCCTGCCTCAGACTTCCCCTCCAATTAGCTGCTCTACAAGATGCCCTCTCAAAGGGTCTTCTGCCAATGCAATTTCAGAGATATAGTGTTAGTCGGTGACGGGTAACAATGTTGAGCGTGAACTCACACTTTTTAATTCTCTATTCAGACAAGAGCCAAGTTTATATTGTAGGAACTGATTGAAGCACTGTTTTATGTAAGGTTGGTGGACTTATGAGCGGGTAGTCTAATCATTGGAATTAGGATCCTCAGGCAACGTTTCTTGCATGATTAACAAACTTTCAGATTTTAAATCTGGACAGTGACCTTAAGATACAGTATACCGCAGTTTACCTCCCCATAACATGCCTTTCAACAAAGTTCAATTAAATGGTCGCACTTGGTATGACAATTTCAATATTACTATGCAAAAACACCAGGACATAAAATTCCTCTGAATATCTTAGATTTACCTTCCGCTCACAAACTGGTCTCTTGCCAAGTAAATGAGGTGAGAGTGCAGGCTCTTTGCATTGTAAATTCATTTCATTTTATAGAGCAAGTAAATCTGAAGATCCCTGCTGAGTTTATGGAAAGTGCACTGTTTCGGATTCTCATGTAATTCAACAGTTAAAGACCTCCACTGTCGCATGTGTTATTTGCTTGCCTTCTCTATTCCTGTGCTGTTAGTAGCTATTTACACTGTTCTTTACCAAAGGTTAACAAGAGATAAGGCTGATAAACGTAATCAGCTGTGAACCATTAAATTATAGTCTACTCAGCTCTCAGTGCAGCATAGTCAGGCGGAAGACAAAAGGACAGGATAATTATCTAAAAAATCTATAAATTGTAATCATAAGCGTTTATTGTGGCATTTCGATTGTAAGGTTGTGTTCATTAGAAGAAGAAGCTTTCTCTCGTACAGTAGAGGCTGTCTTGATTTTGAGGTATCATCTCTCACGTACAACACTCCCACATGCTGACTATTTTAATTGCTGATCATGTTTAGCTCGGTAGTGATGTCCTCCTCTCAGCAGGTTGGCTCCATTAAAATATCACTCCATCAAGGAGAGCAAAGCTCCAACTTGCTGCTATCTACATCTGCTGGATGCAATGTCTGACCCGTTCCACAAGTCCATGTAAAATACAGTTTATGCCCAATGGGATGCACCACATGCCTAGTAGTATGCTCTGAGATATATATAATGATTTGAATTTTTCTTTTTTAAATACCGTTAAATACTGTAGTCTCAAACAATAGCAAAATAACCAGCTTTTTTTCTGCTTTGCTGTAATCTGACTGTCTATTGACCAATCCGTTTGTTCAGTCAAAAGCAGTCATCACCTAAGGGTCACTCTGCCTCAGGCACCACAGTTGAGGTTTGAATTACTGCCCGCAACTCCAAAATTCCCTCGAGATTTTGTTTCACATTAAAACGGATGTGCATCTCAAAGTTGGGCTTAAATGGGGTCAATGAGAGGTTGACTCTAGCTTCTTTCATAGCATCATAGACATAGTTACATTTTGAAATATTGTTTGCATTGTATTTGTACACCAGAGGATATATACAGTCTTTGCTGAACTTTGCTGCGGCCTGCATTCTTCAAAGTGAGGAGAGGGTGGGGCACTCTTTCTCGTTGTACTCATGAGACCCTTCGTGCTATCAGTGCACATGTGCTGGTTAAGTGACTGATTCCACTGACTAGGAACGAAAGAGATACAGCCGGCGGTGAGTCTCGTATCTACACACTGAAAGGCTCAACACAGTTCCTTCTCCAGGGACGCCACACCAATCATCCCTACTAGCGAACCCCTCTCAGCTCCCCTTCATTCACCCAGGCATTCCCTCTCGCCGGGACCTTGCATTCACCTATTTATTTAAAAATGATAAATATTTAATTTGTGAACAAGTTCCTGAAGATCACAAGAGCACTCACAAAGGACCCTCAGCTGAATATGCAGCGCTCTGATAAATATTTCAGCATTCCATTTCACCAGCCCCCTGTTGACTTGTCATGCGCCTCTAGCTTATTCTTGTCAGAATTAAATATGTTTTGCTTACAATATTTATTCTTTAAAAACAGTAAGTGCCTTGGAAAATTGTTGGTTTTTTGAGATGGAATTGTGCATTCCTCTTTATATACTTTTATTTATGTAATGACAGGGGGTATCCCTTCCCATGATTTTCAATCTACTCTCTCTGTCCCTCTCTCATTGCTCTTCCTTATTGTTCTAATACATTTTGGTACAGGTTAACATATATAAAGTTATAAAGCCCCCACCAGCATACCGTCGCCATTGCTCAAAATTTCATCAACTAGCAATTTAATTTCGCCTTTCAAAATTTCATGATTAAACAATGGCACAGTGACTTCAACCTCTCTGGAGCCATATTTATCTAAGATGGTGGAGCTTAATTAGCAAAATAAAAAGTTCTCACCCCAAACATTTACAAAATGAATGAACCTCTGAGGATTCTAAAGGTAATTGGAGGATTCAAAAGACAAGAAATCAATTACTTTCTCCAAAATACTACTATGAAGTACAACAGTCCTTGCATTCATCAGAGCAGTGAAAGAAAGATACTTTTTGAGTGGAACAGGGCATGGTTTCAATACATATAAAATCAAGTCATAGCTTTACCAACATTAGCCACCATTGGAATAAAAAAGTACAGAAACTTCAGAAAACAATGCAAGTGAAAAGGCAAGATGCAATGTATTGGCAAGTCCCATACTCGGCTGTGGAGCTCTTCCTCATATGAGGGAATTCATCAATAAAGCAATTGTTTAAGCTCCCAGCAGGTACCAGCACAGGCTGTAAAATTTATGAGCAGCAGTACAAACAGACAGTGGATGGATCGAAAAGGGTCCCGGAGGCAGCCGGAAGAGAGTCCTTAGCAATAACAACACAATCAATCACATCTCTCACATGTCACCCACAACTCCCGGTTCCCCCAGTAGTGCATTTCAAATGCATTGCCACATTCACATGTTTGCGCCTCCATCATCATATCCCAGTGTTAAGGGGTGGTGTTTCCTGGTTCAGGGTCTCATATCACATCTATGCTCTGTTTGGCCTACCTAACACTTAAAAGCTTTTTTTCCCCCCAATCTACTGCCTGCTCTTCCTTTCTGGAACTGTTTTGAGTGGTGTGATAACAGGCTCGACTTATGGTGTTGCATTTGAATTTATGTGGGTGTGCAGTGGGTGGTCGGTTGTTAAAAAGCTAGCAGGATAATGATCATGGCACGCATCTCCTTGAAGCATTAGGACGACACTTTCACTTGAATGTGTAAAAAAAAATAAAAAAATTGTGACAATGGATTCTATTTTAATCACATATTTTGTCACAATCATTGAATGACGGTCAAATTGGAGACTGGTTAGGTAGTATCATTAACTCTACTATTAACTCACTTCAAGAGCTTTAAGTTGGACAAGTCACTGGCGTCTTCTTTTGCTTCTTCTTCTTCGACTGTGGTGTTTTAGAAGAGTTGGCATCCCATGAGTTGCATTACCACCTCCTTCTGGATCTAGGGAGTAAGGTCACTCAGCCAACATAGGCAGGAAAGGAAGTGACGTAGAGTGGGTGTGTGATGTAGAACTCGAAAAATACATGCGGAGGCGGACCTCTACGTCCGGAGGCTGACCCCTATGGAAGCGGCCCATATGTCCGGTGGGGCCATGTTTTTGTCAGCAGTTTGGACCCTTCTTGTTTAATCTAGCTCGGATACTCCTATGGTCCCTGTGTGGACTCGGTGATGGAGCTTTGGGGGCATCCCTCTCTGCAGTTTGTATGCCTCGAAAGCCACATGGGGAGCAGTTTTGCCTCTGGCATGCTCATGGCGCCCGTGAGGAGGCTGCTCATTATTCTTCCCACACTGCAAACAGTGAAGACTGGACAGGGATGGGCAGGCATGGACAGCAATCTCAAGCTGCAGAGCTGAGGCCAGAGAGGCTTCTTATCTATGCACATGAATTTACAGTGGAAGTGGGAATGGAGACAGCTATGCATTTCTAAAAGGAGTGCAGCGAAACAAGGTGTTGAGCGTCAGCTTGGTGTACACTCTGCTATAATGCTGTCTCGTAGGAAAAGGAAATACTGGAAGCGTTACGGGGTCTGTCCTGTTGTGGCCAGACAAACAGTCTCGATTTTCACATTTGCTTTGAGGTGACCGTTTAGCCATGAAAAAGGGTGTTGGCTTGGTTGGCAGTTGACTCTGCTCTTATGGTTGTCAGTGCCCTTTTGGTGCAGGGATGCCCTACTGGTGCAGGTTGTTCAAGTGCCATATCAACTCAATACTGATTCAATAGTGCTGGCGATTCTCTACTGCTAGCAACAAGCAACTCCCTAGTGCACAGCCTGTAGATTATAACCCCGATAAACTATTATTTCCCTTGAAACGTACTGCATAAAATGTGTGGCATTTGACATAAGGCTTTATCGGATTCAATGAAAAATCATTACAACTTTGCTTTCGAGAGTGTCTTATTGAATGGGCAAAAAATATCGAGTTAAGATATATAATTAACAAATAATTCTGCTTCGGTCCTGGTATAGGTTGTTTAAGTTTGGTCAACTAAAGTTTCATCGCTTTTACTTTTACATCTAGTATTCTGCAGAACGTCAGCAAAACACAATGCTGTGACAAATTAGAGAAACAAAAGCAATTTGCACTTAAGCTTCTGGTTCCTTTATGCTTTTAAAAGCAAAGACTGGGACTGTAACCCAAAGCACTCATCAAAAATGAATAACCTGTGGGAAACAACATCACTTTATTCTCCCTAGAAGTACTGCACTTTTTTATCTGGATATCTATAAATAGAGCAGATACATTAAATGAACAATGAAGAACCGGATCATCAATGCATGCAAAGTGTAGTGACATAGTTTCAGTAAATAATTCACTACTTTATACCCCGCTTGAAATCAGCAGATTTTTGTTTTTTTTGAGAGTGTTTTGCATAACATCTACAGTATATGTATATATGTACATGTACTATACCAATGTATTTTTTTTTGATTTCTAAAGGTCCACCACATAGTTCAATTGGTTCTTTGCCCAGGATAATGTGGGCAACGTAATAAATAATGAGTGATGGGAATTGAACCCCTTTGCAATTAGTCATTTCATTTCCAGATCTAATTCAACTTAGTTTCTATGTTGTACAATGATTCCTTAGTGTCTTTCCCAAAAGGTCAAGTGTGTATCCCTCTCATTCACTTTCTCGGTTTTTCCCTCACGCAAACAAACACCCCCACCTACAAGCGCGCGCGCACACACACACACGCACACACACACACACACACACACACACACACACACACACACACACACACACACTCCACAGGCAGTGTTTTCTCTTAGAGATTCGCATGATGTAATATGAAGTTATACTCTGTCTGCTGTCTATTTTCAGTTGTTTTTGTGAATATCTTTAAAAGCAGCTGCCTTAAACTGCTGTCTCGGATGTTAAAAACACAAAGACCATCCCTGAATTAAAAATAAACAAAATTCAGAATGATGCAGTCAATGGAAAATAAAGCAACTAGAAATCTTCCTATTTGGCATTCTAAAAGTGGATCGAACCTGGTCAGCCTTTCACAGCCAATAGGAATAGACACTGAAGGCAAAGGTTTTTCATCACAAAAGAAAAGATTAGAAGTGAGTGTGTCAATTGGAAATTGCCTTTGTAACATACCTGCTGGCTCTAGAAGCAAATACTTCATGCATTAGAGATTCTTGTCAGACACTTTACCTTTTGTGAGACAGGTTCTTATCAAAAGCAAATTTCCACAATCTCCTTGGAATATGAGCCGTTGTTTTTGCTGGGGTTCATAACATCGCTGGATTGAGAATAGTGTGTACACGGCTTAGCTTTTTTTCAAATGGCTGCTTAGATGTTAAATGTTAATGTTCTCAGACCAGGGCATTGCTGTTTGCAGCCCAACATGGTGGATTCCAGTACAACCAACCACATCCATGATGGTCAGTAGGCTATAGTTTAAAAACTATTCGTGCTTTCAAAGTACATTCTTTACACAAACCAGGTGAAACCCAATTGAAAACGCTGTGAAATATTATGTGCACGATGTTCTCTCACGAGCCAGTGACTTTCACTACATTCCCTTACGTAGCATTCGGATATAAAAGTAAAAGGTGTGAGGATAACCTTCATTCAATCTGTTTGCCAAGTGCCGCCACCGTAAACCTGATGCGTTCACAATCTGAGTCTAGGGTGTGAGGCTCGAGGTCCAAGTTGAAGGCAGATAACTCCGGAGTCTGCGCGCTGCTGTCGAGCAAGCTGTTACAGCGTTTTATTCACACAGCCAGTCTAATCAACTGGTTCATGTCAACAGGGAGGTCACAGCTGAACTTGAGGGATTGCATACCTTTTCATGACACATACAGACGTGAGGTAATTGCAGTGGGATTGTGTAGCACTATCTCCATGTGTCAGTCGAGATGGGTGTTTTTTAGTGCGTGATACAAATTAGGTTTTTCAACAGGTTTTAGGATTTACAATGAACCCAAGGTTCTTTTTTTTTGCCTAGCTCTTATGGTTGCTGAATAGCACTAGATAGACGTCCAGCTCTCTGAGAGGAAGTAGAGAAATCTGTACTGCGGAAGTTCCTGCCCTCCAGAGATGAGTAGGACACAAAGCCATGGGGAATCTTTTCTTATGTACCTAAGGTTTATTCGGGTGTCTTGCCTTTGCATAGATCTTTTTGGGGCTGGTGAGTACTACAGGATGGAGTCCCTCTCTAGAGTCCAGAGGCTAGTACGCATCAAGTGCAAGTGATGTGTGTGCGCCTGTGTGCACGCTTGTGTAACTGTCATGTTTGCCCACCTGTGAAACGAGCGTTAAAGCTTTGTTAGTATGTGTGTGGGCACCGTGTGCCGCGTCTGTCTAAGTAGGTGCTTTTATAAGTGGCAAATGTCAAATATCTCCGCCGTTGTGGGAATGGAAGGACGCCAGGCTATGATGTGGTCACGGGGAGCAGTTCACATAATTACCCACATAATGTTACACATTGTTGACCGGCTGTTTGGGTATTGAATGTTTGGCTCCCTGACTCCGAGTGAGTGGGCCATTTTTACGGTTGAAGAATAAGCAGATCAGCCCACACCAAACTGAGCATATTTACATTCAACACTTGTGAAAGACAGATGAGTTTGTCTGAAATAACTTAAAGTGCTTATTTTGTTCGTTGGTTCCAATTGATGTTATCGGCCATCAAGTCTCAAGGTAATGCTTAGCTCTGCATTCGACTCACACCTGCCTCACAAAAATAAGAAAAGAAAACTGTGAAACTACAAAGTATGTAGTTTTTTCATCACTATACATGCATGATGCCATTGCAGCATTCTCTCTACCCAGTACACTAGACCACTAAATGTTTTCTTCCAGAGCTAATAGTGGCCTAATGGAGCTCCCTCAAACAAAGGACAGGGTCCACATGAGACAGACTTGGCTGGGATATAAGATTTTTGTTATTACTCAAATGAAACCTCAAATGAGCTGAGATTACACTGATAGGACAAGTATCCTCTGTTCTGTAGAAGGTGCAACGGGAGGCCTGCTCACTCACTCACGGAGATGAATAGTGATCTGCTAGGAAAGAGAGAAAGGAGAGGGGAGGAAGAAAGCCAGAGCGACTTGGTAATATAGTCCATGTGGTCATTACGGCCTTATTTTTGCAGTCTTCGACAGATGGGAAGTGTTTTGAAAAACCCCTCTTATCATTTGATCCTCTGGAGACACACCTCGCTGTTTGTGAACCCCCTGTCTCATTAAAACCATCTCATTACACACAAGCACAGTCGTAACGTCTTTGTAGTGTAACATATGAAAGGGTGAGCTAGTCATTACTGGAAATCAATCGCAACAGCCACAACATTAAGAACAGTGAACTTCAACATATTGCTAACAGAAACGTATTTGACACCAGGTATAAGAGCCCAACCAGTAATTACCAGGCTCAGTGATTTGTGACATTAGTCTTTAACTAATTGAGTGAATGTTGACCCAATGTTCCTAAATACGGTTTTAAGCACTGAGAGATCTGGAAGTTTTAAAAAACAACAGAGTAGACATCACCATAAATAAAACGCATTAACTTCTCGTGATCCGTGGCACATTTCATCGAGACTGTTTGCTTTTAACTTCCTCTACAGCATGTTTGACAAACATTGTTTGTTGACAAAATGGCGTATATTGAACAAAGGAAACGGGGCATATCCACATCAATGAAAGGGGAAATTATTTCTTTCTCTCTCAAATCACCTAAACCAGCCAATAGAACTTCCAACCTAATATTTGAGTGTGTACATGTCTGAAGCAGCCAATATTATATGTATGATTGATCATCCTACTATTCTTCCTCACTTGCTTTCATGCTGTCACGCACCATTTTTCAAAAACTCTAGGGATTCCTGCTGTTCAAAGGGTTTCATTTTTCACAATCTCTTTGGAAGGATGCTCATCAATCAGACAGGAAAATGCAGCCCAATACCGCTCTTATATACAACATGTCCCTGGTGAATGTCTGGTCTGACAGCGCTTCCATCCCCATCACATGCTGGGGTCAATGAGGGACACAAATCGGATTGGCGTAGGCTCTCAGCAAAGGCAATGATATAGCTCTGTACAAATCCAACTGTGCCATACCTGAGCAAGTATTGCACGAGTCAGAGTATTTAAAAAGTCAAGCTTCCTTAATTATGAGAGTTATCATTTGAACACAATGCATTACCTAAGAACTTGTAGCAAACATGAATACACACATGCTCACCCTGAAAGGCAGGTAATCAATCATATAAAAAACATGTGGCACGTAAAGAGAGGCATTTAAAAAAGGTTTTTAAAAAAGTAATAAAAAGGCTTTGTACATGGCCATTTTCCCCCATCATTGTGAAATACATCAGGTTTGAGAGGGTCTGAATTCATCTGATTGAATGATCTAAAACAATAGAGCTTTGTTTTTGTAATTCTGTTGAGGTTTAATTTGGGATGCGGAGACGTTCCAATAATGACAACCTCAGCCTTTGGTTCAAACAAACGTGAAGTATCATACATAATGCAGTGGTTACTGGGTCTCTACAGCTGTTAAACATCAACCTGGACAGGGAGATTGTCACAAAATTAATATAAAAACTGGCTTCCAATATGAATGAGGGCCAGGTGTGCCTCATTAAATGTGGGCCTGCTGTCAGGAGAACCAATCACCGACTCTCTCTTTATCTTTCTCTCTCTCTCTCTCGCTCTCTCTTTCTCTCTCTCTCTCTCTCTCTCTCTTTGTCTTTGTCTTTCTCTCTCTCTCTCTCTCTCTCTCTCTCTCTCTCTCTCTCTCTCTCTCTCTCTCTCTCTCTCTCTCTCTCTCT
>JAVQIZ010024043.1:0-55281 GCA_036023535.2 Galaxias brevipinnis | reverse complement strand
ACTTGCATCACTGTTTTCCTTAATCTGCATAGAGCAGCATTTTTATGATGTTGCTGGTGATTGAAGATGACTGTTCAAAGTCCCCTTCAGATATTGCACAGGGTGTAGAGATAAGGCTTGCTGCACTTGAGAATTGTGTTTCTGTGAATAGAAATTTATCACTTCCAATGGGGGAGTTTATAATATATGTCAGCATCACCACATGGCATCAAGGGACAATTATAAGAAGTTCAGAGGGGCTTCACTGAAAGGCTACTTAATGTAAGGTAAGGGTCACGACTGTATTTGTTCTTTTCTTTTGGGTTAAACTTTACATAAGGTGCTTAATAACAATTAGCTAATGTAGATTATATTAGCAATGTTTGTTAACGTTTATAAAAGGAATGTCAATTTACTTTCATAAAAATTCCTGCTGCAGCTGCAAGTTGTCCATAAATCACTCTGGTGTGCAGGCCGTGTGCAGGAATTTCACCCGTGTTCGATGATAACAGACACATTACATTCATGTTAGACCATTTTAAACCAGAACAGTAATAATGTGTGGTGTCGCGTTGTCCGTTAGCCATGTATGCTAGTCCTCTTCGACAAAATAATGAACAGCATTGGACGACCACGGTTTGCTTCAAAGCAATTTTCAACACTTGTCGTGTGCGGTTTTAAATTACCACGAGCGCTCTAACAATTATTGTAGCGATTTAAATGTCTTTGTAACTAGGTAAGTAGATTGTGTACAAGTAAATAGTAAAAAATAAATAAATAAAACACTTTTCGGACAATATACAAAGACCATGCTATGCTCCTACTACATTATGGGCAAATCAATCCGTGATTGTCCAGAATAAAGATTAAAGTGCTGCTACATTCTTATTTCTATGGTTAATACCTCCCAATTTAGTATACTGCTAAATTAAAACTTTGCGGTGAAGAAATTCAGATTAAAAGGCTACTGCCAAGTTACACTGATAGGAAATGTTCAGGAGCTCACCACACTGTTCTTTTTCAGATTTTCTTGTAATCTGAGTTTGTTGCCAGTGTCCAACAGTTTGTGCCATACATTGGCAGGCAATTAAAATTTACATATTCTGATTCGAGTCCGGTTTAGATTATTGTTTTGACTGACTAGAAAATTGGACTGTATGGACAGAAAACATTACAAGTAGATTAGTACAATTAGTACAAGAAAACGTAATGGTGAGTTCTGTTCTAATGAGAAAAAAACTCAGTCACTCATAATTGGGATTAATTTACCTGAACATCTCTCCTCTGCCATTTTGTTCCATGTCAATGGATGTTTCTCCTCGGATGATCCTAGAGTAGGATGTAATTTGTACATCCAGTTATAGTAGATTAGAAAATGATAGCGTCAGAGAGCATATTAGACCACTTGTTGCAGATTGGTTTAAAGTAGTCAATTGAAAATGTAAAAGTACTTGATACAAAATAAAAATTTACTTTATTAAAAATAATAAAGTAGCAATCGTCCATATAAAATGTGTAGTGTTTTTAATTAATGTGTTCTAAAAGACATAATTTACCAAAAATTACGATGTAATAATGTTAATCTAATGAATTTGTTGTTATAAATCTGCTTTATCATTATAAAATGGCCATATATAATGTTGCATATTAGCTCATATGGAGCCTGTACAGTACTAGGCATAACTTGTTTCAAACTGGTATGTCCTCACACCAAATTATATTCTGTCAAGTCAAAATGATAGCAATCACATTGACAGAATATGTATGTATGCTCACTGTTTCTTTATTAACCATTCACTAACACCATGGAGACTGGCCTCTTTAAATGGTTAGTACAAAGGCTCCCTAGAGGCCCTGAGTGATGATGGTGGGTATGAAAGTCATTATGAGGAGCATCAATCTTACCCTACATGCAAGTAGCAGTCGTCTCAGTAATTAAAAGACACATGCAGAGTGCTCCCATGCTAAACAACTGGATCTTGTTTAGTCCAACTGACTTCACAGTCAGGAAAAAAAGCAACATTGTGTGAACATTTCACATAACATTTCCTTATCAGTGTTGGTCAGTTCAAGGATTGTATGGATCTTTTAGAGATTTTATTTCTCTGTCCCATTCCAGATCAGTAGACCTACTAGTGACCTACTAGTGCAGTGTTTGGGTTGTTAGAATGGATCGGTAAACCATTAGTAATCCAATTACATATATTTTGGCAGTGATCATGCTTCTTATACTTCCTCAACAGACTTGTGAGTCAACTCATTTAGCAACAGCCACAACTATACTTGATACAGGCGAACTGTCTGGCACAATTACAATGCCATCTCTCTGATGTAATTAGAACTCTTCAAAGCATTCTTTGTTCAGCGAACCCTTTATTTGCACTTTGCAGAGCCTTTTTTTTCTTTGGAGGGAATTTAATTTGGGCCTACACTTGTTAGGCTGCATATACTGTTTTCTCGTGGGTGTTAGGATTTGCTTTTTGTTACCGTTTTTTAACAGTCTTTGACTCTAATCCGAGTGTAATTAGTCAATGCTGGTGCAGAGGCAGGATTGTAAAACTGCCAGAGTCTCAGCACTCTCATGGTCTCTCATGTTACACAAGCTTCAAAGTTTTGCATAGGATATCTGATTGGCATTGGTAAGACCTTTGTGCTGGTTTAGAAATATTCACCAATCAACTATTGTTTTAGCTTTTAGACTGGGTTGACCCAGCTTCTCAATGACTATAATTTAAGCTGGAGGGTGCACTGTGACCCTTAACCTTGGCCTGTCTTGGTTGCTTCACAAATATGTTCACTAACTCTAAGAATGTCATGATTGTGTAAACTATTGCAAAAATAACTAATTTGTTGAATCGCTTGCTAAATACAACTTAAAGGACAATAAAGTACTCAACATTCTGTTGTCCTGAGTCTACAAAAGTTTCTTTATTTAGCCTGAAGTGGTTTCTTGGAGTGTTTCCTGTCTGTAGCAGCCTTTTTCTGTTTTTGTAAAGTCTAAAACACTACAGTTTGTAACAAATGCTTCCCTAATTATTACCTTTTTGAAAGATGCTGTTGAGTCTAATCAGGAAATAAACCGAACAACAACTGGATACTGTGGAGACCCAGTGATGAAGGCAAGTTATTGAAAATGTTTTATATGTGTGAATCTAAAGTATCTTATCTGTTGAAGACAAAGTACTGGGGTCATTGAACTCTACTTTGCTTCTTATCACGATTTATATATAGTGATGTGTTAAAGAATATGCTCGGCCCAGCTATATTGTATATGACGCTTTGCTCAATGTTTTGTGTGTGTGTGTAGTCGCAGGTTGTTCAGCATGTTGAAATGATTTGATTCATTCAGTGTGCATAACCTTTCCTAAGATAATGGCTGAGTGACAAACGGGGAAAGCTCATATGCGGATTTCCCTGTTATCATCAGTGGAACTCTGCTCTCATAGGGAAGTCATATCTATTCCAGCAACCCACACATATTTGCCGTCAGGTTGGGGTTTTATAAAAAATCAGGACCATGTTTTCCTCACAAACAGCCTTTGGTATGATCATATAAACCTGGAAGAGGATTTAAACAAAGTAAGCTGCAAGCTGAAGGGGGGGATTGGCTGGCCATTTCTTGACCATTTCTCTCCCTCCTTTCAAACACTTTCCGTCTCACCCTGTCCACAGTCTTTCCCAGTGTGGCGGTAATCCTCCTCTGAAAAAGGGCCTGAAGTGTGGGGGTGGCACACTGCATCCAGTACTTGTCACATCACTTTCAGCTCCAAAGTGGGACGAGGGCACCTGAATCCAGCGAGAGAGAGAGGGAGAGAGAGAGGGTGCATATCTAGCACGGGACTGGGACACCACTGCAGCAGCACAGACCAACTTTAGAGAAACTTTTTAACCAGGGGAGTCTCAGCTACAAACTACCAAAACGTTGGGGAGACCAGGCAACAGCCCTCAAGCCCTTTGATCAGACATTGGATCTGTTTGAACTAAAGACTGCACAATGGCTGATGCTGCTATACAGGAGTATGATTACTCCGACTGGTACTCAGAAAACGCAGTGCCTACAAAAGTTCCAGTAGAGTAAGTACAATAGTAAAGCTTTTTATTGATTTGTGAAAATTGTTTTCCAATTGATGGATTAAATTTATTTTAGTCTTTATTTATTTATTTAGTTACAATGAATGTTTTTACAGCATACTTTTGAGGTGAAAACTAGTGTGAAAGATCTAGCGGTAGGGAATTGCAGGAGATTAACCATTAGATGTCCATGAGTGTGTTTGTGGTAGCAGTCATCCAATGGCCTCTGATAGACTTTCAGGTATCTGCAGTTTGCGAAAAGTCTGTGATTCATCTGAACCGTTTATGTTATTTTACTAAGGGCTTTACCTTACTTATGCTGTGTGTGTGATGGTGCTTTGTTGCTAATGATTTGTTTTGGCAATAGGCACCTTTCCAAAGTACTAGGCTCTGTAAAATAATTCAGTAGTACTATAATGTCGTTGTCCAACACATCCACCTGGTTAAGTCAATGTTAATAGGCTGTCCCTAATGCCATACAGTCCTTAAAAACGGTTAATTCCTGTCCCATGGGCATGCAATCATACCACTCCGGTGCATAAGAATGTGAGTCAAGTAATGTGTTGTTTCCCTGGGTGACGTTGACGCCAATCCGTTTAAATGCAAATCTCTGCTTTGCGATTTTAGTGGCAAAGTTTCCACCCGCAAATGGTCTTCTGACACTGACGTGTGAGTGGTTTAAAGGAGTGTGGGGGGTGCTCAGTGACTCAATTGCCTTGAGTAACACAACGTTCAAATCCAACAGCTTATGATTATTTTGTTTTGGGACATTTTTTTTTCAGAGTAATCCCACCATGTGATCCCACTGCTGATGACAGGCTCTACCACGTATGCATTGCAGCGATATCTGTGAGTTCCCATCACCACGTTATCTCGTTCCCCTCCCATGTATTACCAGATCATACTATGAGGAGCACGCACGTCTGGGTAACTCCAATGAATGAGTTGGTCAACGGAATCATCTGTTGTAACTCTGTCATTAGAAAACCTTGCACACACCCACCTTCTTACCGACTGTCCTGGGACATTTCTCAATCGGAGCTATCATACTGTCATAACATGCTAAATTATGGGCATTGTTTCTCTTTAAAACTCGATTTTAAATGTTTTCATATTTACATTAAAATACAAGTCTTTAAGGTATTCATGGAGGGAATCCCTGTTCTGAACAAAATACTTTTCTGCTTTTCTGTGATGAACGCAGGGAGTTTGCCATGATTGACCCACAAATGCCTATAGTCATTAGCAATATGATGCCTGTAACATGTAATCACACAGCTGTACCTGTCACTCAGCATGTTTACATACTGGTTCTCACATCACACCACTACACGTACCCCTCGCTGTGTCTTTACCCTGTCTAACTTTGATGTCTGTGGAAACAGCGTCCCAGTAATTAGTCCACGTTGGCACATGTCGTAGCGTGGCGTTTTTTCAGCCTTGTGTTTCCTAAATGTGTCACGGGTCACAACAGGTCACTGAACGGTGTCACAACGGTCAGTGCTCCTGACTAATGAAGGCTCATTCAGATCATACCCAGGGGGGAGTCCCTATGAGAAATGAGGCTCTGGCTTTGTGTGGTGGAGGTCTACCCCCTGTCTTGGGAGTGAGTGGAGTTCCCAGCCTCATGACCTACGGCTCTGGTGCTGGGGTGCAGGGGTCAGCAACAGGCAACTGGGGCTAACTAAGATGTGTCCTCTGCTCTAGCTTGTTGTCATGCTGGTCCTGGCCATCCTGGCCAGGCGTATGAAGCTGGGAGATGGTCAAAAAGGAGTCCCAGGCCTGCTCAGGTAAGTGCTGAGTCCCCAACTGTTTGTTCAACAGCTACTTTAAAGTTACATAGATCAAATGCTCCATTTATAAACTTGTATTCTTTTAATGCTCTGCCATTTGCACGGTGTGCTATAACATCCTTTACGCAAATGTGAAGCGCCTGGTAACACATCGGTACTAAATATCTGCTATTTGAACCCACAGTCCAGTCAACTTCCTTGACCATACCCAGCATAAGGGTCTGGCAGTGGCTGTGTTTGGAGTGCTCTTCTGCAAACTGTTTGGACTAGTAATAGCACCAAACCCTCTTCCCTTCACCACCGACCCCGAGAACAAACGTGAGTAGCTCAACCTTGGTTCTTCAAGCAGAAGCGTCTTTCTCACTGTTGTCAACTTTCATCGGTTTAGGAAGTGGGAAACCCAGTGGCAGTACCAATTGTGTTTTCAATTGAGTAATGTTATTAATTTGCCATTTTTTTTTGCCTTCATCACATAACTTAATATTTGTTCTATGTTACAATGAGGTAATACTGAAGAACTACTGTGTCCCAGGGCACCTATGTCTGGGAAATGTTTCCATTTTGTGAGTCACCTCTCTTCAAGATATATCATGTGAACGTGATTCACAGGCTCCCTTTGAAGGGGTTGGATATTGACCAAAAGCAAGGCTCAACTAACAGAGATGGGACTATAAAATGGATATGCTAGCAAGATCCTATTCATTCCGTTGATACTGATCTATGTATCTCCACCATCTAAACAGTCACCCCATTCATCCATTGACTACTGGTGTTGCATAATTGGATTATTTGATTCCAAGTACCTCCTTCTATTCTTAGCGACTTAGGCCTTATAGTAAGCTTTTCTAAAATTAATGTAGTCACACATTTGTTAGGCAATCAAGCACTTGCTATTGTGCTACAGACACCCCCAAGTTCTGTGTAGAGGTATGCAGAAGTTTCTGTGTTCAGTAGGGTGTGTGATATTTTGCCAGTCAGAGATTACAGAGTTCAATTTAAATTGTCTATTTTGTTTAGGGTGTAATGTCCTCTTCAGTTCAAGGGAGTGTTTTGATCATGGTAGTGTGAACGCTCCAAAAGCAATCTGCATACATTTCATCACATGAGTGTAGATGATTAGTATACAAAACTAACTTATTCAAGATATTTTCAGCAAATGACTAATATGGATTACAGAATATCTGAATATGTATCCCAGGTATAGGTAACGTGTTTGATTCTGACTATTACATCTCTTTAATTTGCAGAGAACTGGATGATTCTGGCCTTGTTCTACTACCCCGCTTTGTACTACCCTCTCCTGGCATGTGGTACCTTACATAATCAAGTTGGCTATGTTCTTGGAAGCTTGCTGTCGTGGACACACTTTGGGGTTCTGGTCTGGCAGAAAGTAGACTGCCCTAAAACACCAGAGGTGAGCACAGATTCTGGACTAAACCTCCGTGGTATCTGTATGATTACATTTTAAACTGTTTGCATATTTGACTTTGTTGTGTCAGTGTTCCAGTCTGGCACTGGCTATTGCGTAATATATTGATGTCTTATTGCAGGATAACTATCTATATAATTAGGACTAGTTGTTTTTGTAGGTTTTAGTCAATTGTATCTTTTTACTGTTCACGAGAGCGAGAAAGACACTTTGAGGTTCAATTCCCAACAGCCTACTTTCAGTTTGTAGCCTCACTTTAAAGTCCAGCTATCCCGACGCTCTTGCGGTATAGACAGTATCATGCAGATTTTTGGAGTGATGAATGATCACTGCTCCGAACAATTTGTTCTGCCTTTTGTCAATCCAAATAAAGTGACTTTGTCACGGCTAATCACTTTAGTATCTGTCAGACATGTCCAGACTTCACGTTGTGCAATGGTTATCTTCTTTTAGTAAACCCTGGCTGCTCTTTTTGTCCCATAAGGATGCTGGTGTGCACTACAATCCTGCACAGAGAAAAAAAGGAATCAATGCAGTCGACGCTTTTTGTTCCTTAGTATACACTGAAACAATTGTGTTTTATTTATAACAATTTTTAGGAATGAAATACAATATACTGTAAGTGTAAGAAATGGCAATTCAGGATTTTAAAGTTTGAATGTATGCATGTTTTCTTTTGTTACATAACATTCAAAGGTGAACAGTGATTTTCTCTGTCTCAATTATAGATCTACAAGTATTACTCCCTCTTCACCAGTCTGCCTCAGATTGCTTGCTTGGCATTCCTCAGTTTCCAGTATCCACTGCTTCTATTCAAGGGCTTAAAGGGCACAGAGAAACACAATGCCAATGAGGTGAGTATCTGAGCCCACAGCAATTGTGCTAGACATTGTTTGGTCCCTGTGTTATGCAGTCTATGGAAATGGCACAGTGTCTGTGTTCTTTATAGATAATACACCTATGCTCATTAGATAGGGTGCTCTATGTCCACAATTACCCAAACTCCTATTCGAATAATCAAATGTAAAACACACTTTAGTTTAGTTAGTCAAGCACCACATTTTTTTGACTGTGCACACGAAAAACCTATGAGCAGTACTTTAATCAAGAGGCTTACTGTGCTCCCATTGCCGCGGCAGAGAGAAATATGCACGCTCCAAGCTGCCATACCAGAGGCCTAATCATTTTAAGCAGCTTTGATGTAATTGGTTTACGTTATGTTCCAGATCAGATTAGAAAGAGGTTGCGTTGTTTCCCTTCGAGGAAGCACAATGCTGCCTTTATTTTCTGCTTATGTCAGCGCTGCCGTGACAGCGCTGAGGTGAGGGGGGATCACCTGGGGGTCAATGATATCCATCCAAGCCCCCCCTCCTCACAGACCCAGCAGTGGCGACTTCTCACCTGTGCGCAGTAGATTAGGCTGCAAAATGATGTCACAATAGACATGGGTCTTTTTTAATGTCTCTCTCCCAGGATCTCGACAGCAGCTATTACAAAGACTATGTTCAGAGAATCCTGAAGAAAAAGAAGGCTGTCAAAGCCAGGTGAGCATGATCACTTACAACATTTTGCCCTGCTGTCAGTCAGCGAGTTGAGTGTGGGCTGATGGCATGAATAACCATAGTCCCTGTCCCAGGTTCAGGATAAAAGGATTTCTTGTACAAAACGTCCATGACGTACAAGAATCTATAATATAGGTGTTCTGTCATGGATATTTCCACGTTCGTCACAGGACATAACCAATTTAACATGAGAGAGACTGATAAAAGTACAATTTATTGAGTGCAGATAGCTGGTTTCTACACAGATAATTACTACATTCTGTTTGGTGAAAACGACATGGTTCATTATGGTCTAGGTCTAAACGGCATAAACCATTCCATTGGTCAAGGGGGAACACATCTGTCACCTTTTAGTATTGAAGAGACACGTATCCATATTATGGCTAAGAACCCAAAACACTGGCCCTCAGTGTCTCACATGTTATCTCTTTGGTGACCCGGCCTTCACTCTGAACCTTCCCTCACATGTTGTTCTATATAACAAGATGCCCAAATATGACCCTTACCGTTCCCAGTCAATCCGCTAATCCTACTAAATATAATCAAGAGATAGCGTGGGGCTGTTAAGTATACAAATCCCTGTACAATAAAACTGAATTTGAAGGTAAAGCTTTATCATATTTTTTTTGTGTTGCTGACATAAGCCAAATTGGCAAATTAATATAACTTATGGGTTGCGATGCCCATCAAATAGTTCCTTATCAATATTGCTATGCAAATGCCCAGTGACCAAGGGAAAGTTCTTTGAGAATGGTTTTCTTGATGTCATCCTATTTATTCATTGGTTGCTAGGGAAGTGTCTGGAAACCCCTTGGGCACTATCATGCTGTTATAAAATACATAAGGAAGACAAAGCAATATCATATCACACAGTATAGATTACATTATTGTTTTGAATCATTGGAATGTGCGGTGAAGGATATCGTTCCGTCTCTTTACACTTCCCAGCGCTGAAAAGCCCTCCGTTTCTGAGAGGATATCCGATGCAGTCAAGTCCTACATCTACACACCAGAAGATGGTAACTCTTTCACCTATCACGACACATTTTCTCCATGTCATTGCTTTGTCATTAACCTGTTTTTATTTATTTTTTCCTCAGTGTTCCGTTTTCCGCCAATGCTGGCAATATCTGGCGTGGTGTCTTTTATTGCTCTTTACCAGGTAATCAGTGAGTCAACTAGTCTAAACTGGGTACATGGAATTCAATGTTATTATTTGTTTAGCGCTACAGCTCTCGGTAATACAGTTCTTACCCAAAACTGTGACAAAGCCCTGCAAATTAAATAGCTTGGTATCTTCTAATAATTTTTTTACCCAGATGGCCCTGATACTGGTAACTGCGGTGGTGCCAACGCTCCACATTGTCCGCAGAGGCATCAACGAAGACATTGCCTTCCTGCTGGCTGGGTTCAACATTATCTTGTCTGAGGACCGTGGAGAAGTGGTGAAGATAGTCGTCCACTACATGTGGTGTGTAGAAGGTGTGTGTGGTGTTGTCTGCTGTATTGTAGAGACTGTGGGTAAACTCTGCTATTCCTTTAGCCGTATTCTGAAACAACCCAGACAGTGGTATACAAGATCAGAACCATTGGAATGTAACTAAAGTTACCAGCGCTCCAATCATGCTGACTTAGTTTGTAAATGAACACCACAGATGTCCAAGGGTAAGCTAGAATAGTGTATTGCTCAGCAATGTGACCCACTGAACTGGAGCATGTATCCTTACTTCTGATCATGTCAGCAATGTGCCTTATGTATCTCCCATGATAAGACCCTGGACAGTAATTGACCCTGCTGTCATGTGATGTGTGTTTCGGCAGTGTGCTATCTCTCTGCAATGACCCTGTCCTGCCTAGTGAACCTGGCCATGCTCATGAGGTCCATGGTTCTCCACCGGTAAGCCTGAGAACACAACCCCTTAGACCTCTCCTCCACTCATGCTTTGATCACGTTATCGACTTTCTAAATCAAGGACACTGCAATTTGTAATTAGTTGTAATAATTCAGAATGGAGCTATTTCTATTTGACACACGTTTTAAATGACTATGCACCATAACATTTATTCTGCACAAGAGAATTGTTCATCCTAATAGCAATTGCAGTTCCTGGTAATTGCTGGCAGCAGCAATTATGATAAGACATGAAAATTGGGCAATTATACTAGATAATACAATGCTAAAGGTAATGAGATTCTTAATTGAGTATCATCAGTTTTCATTAAGATTATGTAGTTACTGTAATGCATGTGTGTAATGATGGGCTGGTTACGGTTGTTATGTGTGTGTGTGTGTGTGTGCGTGTCCCCCTTCCATTCTTTAGGTCCAACCTGAAGGGGCTGTACAGGGGAGACATCTATAACGTGTATAACTGCCAGAGGAGTATCCGGCCCTCGCGCCCTGCTTTAGTCTGCTGGATGGGATACACCAGTTTCCAGGCGGCTCACCTCTGTTTAGGTAGTGGCCACCCAGTCTGAATCCCCTTTTATATTTAGGTCAATACCTCTATACACTGTGTTCCTGGGAAGTTGCCATAGCCTTTCCTACTTTCTGCAGTCAAGGTGATAAATTGTCAACATTCTGACCACTAAATGTCAGTATGCAGGCTATTAAGGAAAGGTAGTGTATGTTTGCCAGCAGATGAAAGAGCTCTTGTCGCTTTTGGATGAAAGGCTGGTATTGACTTTGACTATGTTTGTTTAAATGGTCCTTTCAAGTGAAGATGTACAGGTTGTCTTCTGAAGGAGGGGAGATTCCGTGATGAGGTCTAACCGGCCCAACAGTGTTTGTACCAAAGGCAAGGTAGTGGTGTTGATTCTCTCAATTTGTCTCTCCTCCAGCCATGCTCATTCAGACCCTGATGTTCTTCCTCTGCCTTCTAATTGCTGTCTTCCTCGTCATCATCCCTATCCTGCATGGACAGAATCTCATGCTCTTTAGGGTTCTGGGCAACATGTGGTTGGTGTTCATTGGTTTTTCCATTGTTCTCAGTCTACCGTATTTACAAAACTGCGCTGTTAAAGTGTCTCCCGTTTCCACATTACCAGGTTACTGACGATTGCTCTCACCTTTCAGGCCCTTTTGGTTGATGTTGCTCCTGGCTGGGTTGGTTCAGCATGTTACCGCCAGACTTTGCTTTATCAAAAAGACAGGGGGAACACGAGACTTAAACAATAGGTAAGGCTTCATTTTTCGTACAGAAGCACTAGGTTATGACCTACGATGGGTTTGAGGTACTTAAATCTTCCTCAACCTTACTATGCCTTGCGGACATCTGTTGTGATGCACTGTAGTGCTAAAATTGGTGATGTCCCGTTGTCTCTTCAGGGGTAGTCTGTTCCTGCTGACCTACCTGCTGTTCCCCGTCAATGTTCTGATTGGGGTGCTGCTAGGACTTTGGCGTATGGTCATCACGGCCCTGTTCAACATCGTCCACTTGGGCCGCATGGATATCAGTCTTCTGAACCGCAATGTGGAGGCCTTTGACCCAGGTGAGTCTGGAGATATCCACATAACCTACATTCTTAAGACCAACAAGGTCTCCTTGTTCCTTAATCCCGTTCCGTCTTCTCTGTCCTTAGCTCCTAAACGATGGAACGATATACTCATGAACATCATGAGAGCCAAATGGATGCCCAACGTGCCCAATTGTTAAACATACCTCGTTAGGCTAGACTCAGGCACTTCTTAGGCACAACAAATAAATATGTTGATAGGGATGATATTAGTGTCTAGTTGAATGTGAATGTAATCTAATATCCACGTAATCTTTTTTTTATTTGAAATCGGCCATAATATCAACAATGTTTTTATAGACTACTCAGATCTCCTTTCATTAATTCAAGACCCTTGATAGAAAAGTATGTCTGTTCATCGGTATCAATGTAATAGGGAGAGTGAGAGTAATCCCCCCCACTCCCTTGTAATTGTAGAGCATTTATTTCTCTCCCTGTGGATACTTTCGCAACACTATTTAAATTAAAGCAATTCCCTTAGAATATATACATGGATAAACGTGTGTTTTTGGGAATCACAATGGCTTTCTAAGCCACTTTACTAGTCTGAAAGTACAATCACCTTTAAATGTTATTCTGATCCTACACAACAGAGACGTGATTGCGTTTTCCACTTGGAAATGAGTTGAAATAAATGAGACTGAGGGAAAGCAGATGGGTAAAAAAAAACTGTGATTGCACAGCCATTATGTGTGATCGTTTTGGAGCCAATCCTGGGTGCGATCCTATGTGTTTATTGCTTCCGCCCAGTCAGACTTCTCCCCCTCCCCATGTCTCTCTGCAGCATACCGCTGTTACGCTCATTATCTGAAGATTGAGGTGAGCCAGTCTCACCCTGTGATGAAGGCCTTCTGTGGGATGCTGCTGCAGTGTGCCAGCCAGGCGGGTGCTGGACAGAAGGCCCGGGATGCTGAAGAAGGTCCGCACATTTACTAAGCAATGCCCTTCTGTATAATGTAAACTGTGTTCCATGTTAAGAATACTATTTAAAAACTCACTGCAGGCTTGATAACGTTAAACATTTTGTTTATGTCTGTTGATGATATAGATTCAGTTCTACTGGAGGGGATAGCAATGTGTTTGATTTCTCCTGAGGTGTTATAGATTCAGCCCTAGACTTCAGGAGCCATGCCATATCTAATTGGATCATACGGTTGCCCTGCACGTACAGTAGAAATAAAAGCTCAGCCGCTCTAATTAAATTTGTCAGTGGAAATTGAGTTGCGATGTAGAATCATTTACAGCATGCTCCTGGTGCTGGCCTCAATCAGATCTGTCATAAACTACTCAGCCGTCCTTATGGTGTGCCCACGCTCTGCACCGCTCTCAGCCTGTGCATAGACACAGACATGTTCTGACAATATCATATGTATGTATATACATATAGGCAGAGCTATAAACAGATCCAGCATATTATTTAACATGAGAAGTAAGGAAGAACAAATGTCAACATAAAGTAACATTTGCATTGTGTTTGAATCTCTCTATGATGACCAATGCTAATGAAGCTATTGATTCCAATAGCAGGGGATTGATCAGTCATTGAGCTGGATATCAGCCCATGGTCACTAAGGGCTGGGCATTTAAAGTAGCATTAATTTGTGTTATGTGACTGAATGTTATTATTGTGTAGCTATTTATGCAATCTATTATCTGGGTAGAACCAAGTGAAGATATGTGCGATTTGTTGATTTGTTTGATATGTTGGCGTCTAGAGAATTATGAATTATCCATAATCATCTATTGTATTACAGGAATTAGTTGTAGAGTAGCTGATTACACAGATGGGCTGCTTTAATTGACTGTTTCATATTCATGGCGCCCCAAAGGGTTTAAGCCGTCAGTATGTTAATGGAAAGCTCAGTATGCTCCAACCGTGCTAAGAGGATTCTAATATAATTGCTTCGCATTCTTACTCTTTCTGTAGTGTCTTGCAGGTCCCAGGTGACCTCCCTTCAGACACTACATATGAAAACCGTATTCTCCTGATTTAGTCAAGTAACATGACAATTAATTCAGTGTGTACGTGTTCTGCTAGTACAGCTAACATGTGTTGATGTCGTCTGTGTTCTCTGAACATTCACAGGAATCCAGCTGGTCCAGCAGGAGAAGAAACAGAACAGGGTGTCCTGTGCCCGGCGAGCAAGAGGACACTGGCAACTCCTCTACACCCTGGTCAACAACCCTTCCCTGGTGGGCTCCCGGAAGCACTTCCAGCGCCAGAGCTCTGAGAGCTTTCTGAACGGAACCCTAAATCGGGCCACCAAGCAGGGGAGCAAAAAAGAGGTGGAGGCTGCTGTCAACAAGTAAAACGAAACGTGACTCCTATCCAGGAGGTTGTTCAATATAGCTCATATGTTGGCTCATGGTTTTTGAGCGGAAGGTGTCTATAGTGTTTTTGCATAGAACTGTCTGAATTCACTAAAAGATGTGCACTTACCGTATAGCTAAGTACATCAGGAAGGAGTTTCCTCTTTGTCTAGAGATGTCTGTCTTTCTCGTTATGTCCTTTGTTCCATTTGTTTTCTAGACGACCTATGATACCCTGAATCTCTAGCAGGAAAGGTAGTGTGGCACTGAACTCCTAACTAACCAATTATGCAAGGTTAGAATATGTGACTATTTATGAATGTACAGAATGTGCTGTTTTGAAATAATGAGTGAATGTTAATTTTCAATATGTTTAAATTTGATCTTATTGAGTAAAAACTTCCATGTTTAAAAATAAGCTGTTTGAAAGCGTTCCACGTGTTGGCCCAACAAAGGTCTTACTAGTATTATACCATCACTGGGATAGTTTCTTCAATTTCTAGTTGTGAGAATTTATCTTAAAAATCGTCAGGATAATTTTCTATGCTCTGGATTAATGTTGATATCCACTATTGCATTGTATGACATACACTACATTGTAAATCGAAATTGCCTCAAGCTGCTTTTGGTTCAAATAAATACATTTTTGATTACTACATATAACAATAATGAAGAAAATGTTTAAAAGAAAATTTAAGTAAAATAAAGTGTGGTGTTTTGTGTTTGGTTAAATTGGAAATAAGTAGGCATTGCCAATATACATTATTAATTTCATCATATCAGGAAAAAATATTTTGTATAGTCTGCATGCAGACTGGTGCATCAGGTGTGCAAGTCACAGACGCCGCTTTGGTGCATGACAGGTAAGCAAACTCTGAAACGAAAACTGTATTTCGATGGTATAGATTACATGTTTTTCACAGATATTATTGCACTTTCCTATTGTAATGCTGAAATAATAATTGATATTCGACCAAAAAAAGTAAAGGCCTATAGGCGTTTTCATTTCTTCATGCAAAATGTGTATGTTTTACGTCAATGATTAATAGAAATATTTAATATTTTAAGCCTTACATTTTGCCAGAGAAAGTAGAGAGAGAAAGTCCGTTAAAATATTTTCAAACGGGCAAAAGCCACTAGGTCTACAGGCCTATAGGCTATGGCATTGGGTATATACGATTTTGCATACATATCTGCAGTATACGCCCCAGGTCATTTAAAAAGAGGCAAATGTTCTTTTAAATATTTTTTTTTAATTTCACGTACATAAAATTATATCAAAAAGTATTTTTTAGACAGTAGATCACAAACAATCTCACTACACTGCGCAAAATTACAAACAAATGCGCCAGACGCCCAATTGCGTCCTATGAATACCTCGTAAAAACGAATAATTTACTTTAATAAAAAGGGGGTAACAGTTTCATTTCACAGGGCTTACATCACATATTGACATGAAGAATATCTAAAGTCCTATAGGCTACACTAATAATAACCACACATGAAAGTACGAAGGCTGTGTGTGACATGCCAAGGACAAGTTTCTCAAAGAGAAAGGACACATAGAATCTTTGAAAAAGCGAGATAATATCAAGCACCCTTTGAGTTCGAAGTAACACATCTTAGAGCCCTACATTACATTTAACAACATTAGTTGATAAATGCCTGGGTAAAACCCAAGCACATCACATGCCATGACAGTAAAAGTGATCCCCAGTCAAATCTCACAGAACAATGGAACTAATAGTCAGTGCTGTTGGCGCGTGAGCGCGCTGGCCAGCATTGCACACTGCTGCAACTAATGTTTAAAGGAAAATTACAATGATGCCTTCAATTCACAGATATGGATATTAGAAAAATCGCTAACATTTTCTTCCTTTATTGTAAATGTTTTACTAGTTTGAGGAAGTTATATGAATTAACAGGTATATCTGTAGTGGATTATGCGCCACTGAATGAGGTAAAAACAATTACTCACCTTAGGGATGTAATTTTAAAGTGTAATAATGATAGTAAAATTGCCTGTGTATGCCTGTATAATGTAGGCCATCCTTTCATGTTGAAAGTAACTATTTTACAAGCCCGCTTGACTGATCAGCGACTAGGTTGTTTATAGTTTCCATTAATTTCCTCGGAGATGTTCACTGCCTCGGCCCCCAATGGTAATCTATCGCTGTACTCTGAGCCCACCTCAAATTCCTCCGGGTTAGTTTTAGATGTCGACTCTGCGATGGATTCGGTAACCACGCTGCCTTCAACCTCTCCCTCCCCATCTCCTTCTTCCCCGTCGGCTTCTCCCTCTCCATCACCCATTTCGCTTGGGTTGAAGTTCTTCTCTGACTCTACAAAAGATGCCCTAGGATCAAAATCGCCAGTTATTTGTTTTTCCATCTGATCCGGATTCTGAGCCTTCATTATCAACTTGTATGTCTTTCCTTGGTATTTGTATAGCAAATGGCAGCAGGTGGCCCCAAGCAAGGGAACAGTTGCCAAAGCCAGTAGGAAAGTGCTGACAACCACAATGATCAGCAGAGAAGGGATTTTCTTCCTAGTTGTGAAGACTACTTGGACTTGGCAGTCCTGCCCCCCATAGGTAAGGCAAAGAGTATAGTTTGTACCAGGCTGTAAACCATGGAAACGATATGCATTAACCCCTTCCTCTATTTTGGACCACTGAACCATGGAATGCCCATTGCCTGTATTTACACACAGGTACAGCATGTCCAGAGGTGCATTTTTGGAGGAAGATTGATAAAGAGTGAATGGCTCTTCATTAACAGTTTCCAAATGTTGTGCTTGGCTGAGGTGAAGGTTGGACTTGCTGCTGGGAAGCTGGAGAGGATTTAGTTGTACTTTGGCCTCGGTCTCTGAGACTTCCAGAGCAATTACCCCAAAATCAAATGTATACTGCTTAAGGTCGTCTAAACTCAGATTAAACGCATGGTTTGAGATGTATTGGCTGCCTTCACTTCTCACACCACACTTGCTGGCAAAGGGTAGGTCTTCTGAAAACACACCAGTCTGCTCAGTGCCATCGTATTTGTCAGGTGACCCTGCTATTATAACCTTAGACTTGTCCTCCGACTTGGGCCAGTTGATGACATTGTTTTTGGAGATCTTGGGCCCAGCCGGTTTGTTCCCAGATGGACGAATCTTGTCTATTGTTGTATCAAGCATGGAGTTGGTGGCATGTTTCTGGGCGCCAGCTACGACCACTCTGACTGTGTTTTCTGCTTTGCCCATATCATTTACAGCTGAGCAGGTATAGTTTCCATCTTCCTTCTTACTCATACGAGGTATGATCAGTGTGCCATTTTGAAACACGGCAAACCGACTGTTGGTTGTTTTATCATTGATTGGCAAATCACTTCTCTCAACAATGTGGGGCAACGTAAACTGAAATTTCTGATTCCTCGCGTTCACCTCCCAGCTAGCCTCTGGTTTTGGGTTGCCCTTTGTTTCGCAGTTCAATATCACCATGACGCCTTCATATAGCTCTGTGCTCTCGAGGTTGGGCTGGTAGGTTATGGTAACAGTAGGGGCCTGGCAGTCCAGTTTAGGCATTTTTGTGACGAGCGCACCTTTTAATTCAACAGGGGCCTCACATAAAATTGACTCTGGTTCAGGAACAGAAGTCTTGGTTTCTGTGATCCAATCCCTTAACCATTCCAGGCTGCAAGAACAAGTGAAGGGATTGTTGTAAATCTGAAGGTGGGACATGGAAGTGAGGGCGTTGAATGTACCCTGAGCTATGGTGGTGAACTTATTGTGGTTGATGCGCAGTGACCTCAGCTCTTTGAGATTGGAAAAGGCATCCTTGGGCAGGTGGACCATCTCGTTATTATTCATTTTCAGAAGCTGCAGTGCTGTAAGATTGTGCAAGTCCTCCCATGGGAAATTGGCAATTTTATTGTTGCTGAGATCTAGGTTTCGCAACTGGATCAATGGGGCCAAGGTGGCCTTCTCAATGGTGACTATCTCATTGTGGGCTAGCCAGAGAGAGGTCACCTGAGTTACATTGATAAAGCTTTTGGCTTTCAGTAATTGTATCTTGTTAGCAGAAAGACTGAGTGTGGTCAAATTAGAAGGTAAGCCAACAGGTACCAGAAGCAGGTCTTTGTAGGCACAGTCTGCAAATTGGTTGGCATATTTATCCAGGCAGCTGCAGGGCTCAGGGCAAGAGTGTGCCACACCAATCACAGCAGCCCACAAGGCAAGAAGCTGAAGCACCCTCGATGACATTTTCAGTTCCTGCAAATATTTGATTATATGTAGTTAGATTGTTTACTTTTTAAATTTTTCTGACTTACAAAAATAATACACAAAGGGCAGCATGTTGTTAAATGCGGATATGTCATACATTTCACAGCCTGGCCACTGTTTCATTATACAGACTTTAATTTTCCTCATAAAATTCACAAAATTATCCTCCAAATGTTGATTTTCCTACAAAATTATCCTCCAAATGTGTCTCCAATGAAAGACAGAAGCTATCAACATGTCTGGTCATGATCTTGTTTCTCCTTTTTAGGATAGTCCAAACCATAGCAAAGTCTGTCAAGTTTACATAAGGCATACGTAGGATTTAAATATTTAAAAGAATTTACTCTCAAGAGCCCAAAATATGTCAGCGCAAACCTTTGCAACTATGGGACGTGCGCTTTAGTGCAAAGGACACGGGCGCGTGGCGCATCAGATTCGCTGACCATGTTATTGAATTTGTGTTTGTCGTATTTGTTATATAACATTTTTCAATTTTTAAATGCAAACTGTTACTATCTCTTCATATATTGCTAAAGGCATATTACATCATCAGCAGTGATATATTGTAATATTTCTTTCTGACTTAATTGATTTCTAAAGTTCAGATTTTCACAAAAATATCAACTAGGCCTGTATTTTATGATGGAAAATAAAACATTATAAGGTCACGAAAACTTGGGAACTTAATGAAGTACTTCCTAAATGATCTTACCTGTCTGCGATTATCATCCAATGTTGTTTTGAATACTTTCTGGTTGTTCAAAACATCTAAACACGATTAATGGCAGTAAGCAGCAGTTTCTTTAGATGTTTTGAGTCCTTTTACTTTTCTTTCGGAAACTGTAATAATGGTAATGATTGGCAGTGGAGGAAACATTTTTCTTTCGGTGTGATGCTGTACAATCCGATGGCTGTTTTCCTCTTTCCACTGAGTCGGTGATCCACTGCTCGTTCCCGCGTGCGTGGGGAAATTGGTAGGCTTGTGAACGCGCAGCCTCTCCCATATCCTGCTCATAACTATTAAAGATACAGAAGCTTCGGGTCTGGTAACCTCAAAGAATGTTCATAATTTATAATGGTATGTTTAATTCATTACCTAAATGTATTATTTGACCTCATTTTATTTGGTTAGTTACTGTCCAATTTGCGCATATGCCCATTACCTAGTGCACGGAGGTGGCCAGTGACAAACAAGCTGCTTGTGATTATAACTTGGCCACAATTATGCAAAAAAAAATTAATAAGCAATATACACATTCAATATATACACATTTTATTTGTGTCTAGGCCAAAGTCATGCCCAACTACGTGGTGAACTATTTCTGTTAAATGATTTTGAGTGGTCTTGAAAAACCTGGTCAAATTGGACTAGGCCTAAATAACTTTTGACATTTGACATGTCCAGTCCTGGCCTGGAAAAAAATCTTACATTGACAAAATCAACAAATGAACCATTTATTTATCTGTTCACAAGTTAACCATTTAATTTTTGCCCTAATGGGTAGATTAACCTTTTTGTAATTTTCTTTATTGCTTATTTCTACGATTTTTTTGGCCTTTTACACAAACGCTAGCCCAACACATCAACCAATATTCTTACTGTTCAAATACTGCCATCTTGAGGTAACCTTACTTGCTCCTACCTATCAAAAGAGGAAGGATAATTGAGCACTTTCTCTCAGGGCGAGGGAGACCTCTAGTGGACTAATGACATTAACACAGAAACATATCAGTACGGAACAGCATACCTGACATCCAGAGAAATTAAATATGTTATGTATGTGTTAAACTTAATATGTGGTATGCATGCATACTATATAGTATAACTATTATACTTACCATTCTAGAGGGTGTATTTCATGCACAATCAAGTAAAATATGATTTAACTTAATATAAGTTTTACTTCATAACAAGCAATCTTAGATGTGGTTTTCTTTTGAGTTTGTATGTTTGTCAACACATAGTCATACATATAAAAAGTTACTGAAGTGATTTGACATCACATTCAAGAGAATAGCAAAATAAGAGCTGGATAGATTTATGTTAGTGTAACAGTTTACAGCGCTGCTATGCAGTGTCTGAAACTGTAAACAAACCTCTTCCCTGCCTTCTGATTAAGGAAAGTAAGCTATAGAATATGAATCTATAAATGAATGCACTTTATTACAAACCAAGGGTTTGAAGGAGATTGGTTTCCCACAGTTTTCCCTGTCCACTCCTTCTCAGTTCCAAAGGAAGGGATATTAAGGTTTTTTTTTTATCTACCTAAATAAAAATACTTAAAATCAACCAAATAATAGTTCAAGGACATACATTTGAAATGGGATTGCCCTCCAGAATAATGTTCTTAGATTGCAAAGATTCAGATGTCTTCACTACTAACAGTGGTTACGTATGGAGTGGCTTAAACTGTGAAATGTATTGCAAATAAAAGGGTGCTGAGGTAGATGAAGCAACCAGGTATATCATAGGTTAAAAAATTACTAGAACTAGAAGTCATAAGGTTACTACAACTTAAGCTTCTCTTGTCAGACTGCGGCTGCAGCCTCATGTGTTAAACATACATTAATTATCCAGAGCCTGGCCAAGGTATCAAAATGCAGGTGGAAGAATAATGACTTCAGTCGTGCTTTCAATTACAGTAAACTGGCTCTCCAGTAGATCCGTCTTATTTTATTTGCTGGA
The DNA here is from genome assembly GCA_036023535.2 of Galaxias brevipinnis. NCBI lineage: Eukaryota > Metazoa > Chordata > Actinopteri > Galaxiiformes > Galaxiidae > Galaxias > Galaxias brevipinnis. Next base: position 33,675 of record JAVQIZ010024043.1, on the reverse strand, counting down.
CTGTTGAACTGTCCATTAAACAAAGTTAAACAACAAAACGCTTATGTCTTGATTCCAATGGTTCAAAATGGTTGTGGCTGTCTTTTTGCAGGCCACTGAAGAGCATAAGAGGGACAGTTTTTCCAATGCCAGTTGACTCCAGAGGGCTAGGCTACATTGACTCCCATATTGCTAAAGAATCATAAGACTGTGAGTTATCAAAGACAGTAATAATAACTATGACACACCCTTTGAATATTACTTCTAGTGTGTTACTCCCTGTGCCTTACTTAGACCAATAAACATTGTAAAATATAACAGGACACACCCAGCACCAATGATTCACAACATGGCTGAGCTCACCAAAGCAAAGAATTAGGCTAATTCTATGTTGAAGATAAAGTGCTAGTGCTGGGTCAATTCCGGCTTACGGTTGGCAAGACCATGATCTTTATTTAAGGGACAAGACTTCAAGCAACACGTGGGATGGCCATCTGAATCCCGGGACATCACAGCTCAACTAAGTGGTTGTGTGGCAGGTCATTGGTGTAGTTAACAAGCCTCCAAGTAGCTTCACATAGAATCTAGCAACAGTTCATCTCAAACCCTGTTTGGCATTAACTCCTAAGTAAAGTAAAATAATAAATTTATAAAACTGCTTTGTGACTTGAGGAATGCCACATATCTAATGAAGGTAATACAATAGATAATACACAGTAGGCATAGTTGTGTTCTGTCTGGAAATACTACCTCAAGGACGCGTGAACAGTGTTTGGGTGGATTCCGTATACCACTGAGACATCCCCACTTGTGAAGTCATCTGCCTGAGAAAAGAGCCCTGCCACTATTCCAATGACATTGGCCAACATTCGAGACAGTCCAACCCATAATTTTGCTTAATGTTTGTGTTGAAACTAGGGTAGATCACACATGACATGGACTGTAAAGTAATTTATTAAACTAACAAGACAAGACAAACAATGGGGTGTGTAAATAGAATAAATCAGCATGAATGTGTGTATGGATGGCAATGCGTTGATGAGTTCTTGAACTGTACATAGCCTAAGATTTAACCAAATTATATCCTACGTCATGGTGGTGCTAATAACCAAGTCAGAGCAGAGCAAAGCAGGCAACAAAGAGTGACAGACCAAATGATATGGCCTTGACACACAGGTGTGCCATATTATTGGGAACAAACAACCCCCCCCCCCCCACCACCACCACCACCCCCAACTACCTGGTAGCCAAGCACACTGCAAACAGACAGACAGTGAGATGGGCATCGCATAACAAATCATAGTTAACAAATATTGTATTGTCAATTGGGCAGCATTATTTAGAGATTAAGTATGTTTTAATGTAATGAATAATGCAATGTAATCATAGACATAAGGCAAATTAATTACTATATTTATTTATTATATATACAAGGAGCTTGTCTCACCTAACTTTTCACTTCTGTTTTGAACATCTTGAGAACCAAATAAAACACTGTGTTCCCTCTACCCAAATAATACTGCTTTCTAACCCCTAGATTATGCGTTTGCTAGTGCAAACAGTCAAAGAGATAGTGTTGAGTTTATCTCTCTAGAACTAAACCAGATTAAGTTCGAAATCTTCTGCACATGTCCTTGATAAATCATGCTTTTAGTTGCCACCAGCTTGACTTACCAACCTTTTAGTCTAATTACTGTAACACAGAAGAGCATGGCAAGCTAAATAAGTGTCCCAATTTGTGGAGACATTTTAGCTTGGAAGTGTGTCAATGAAAGCTATATATGCATCTCACTGTATGCTAAATATAGAAATTATAATAGGAAGCCACCCTAGTTAAATACTCTTACAGCATGGAATATAGTTAAAACTTTTTAGTTACAAAAATGTTGAAATTTATACTAACATTATAAACAGGATTAGTTCTAAACTCGGTTACGTACATATAAATAAGTATAAATATATAATCTGACATGTTAGAAAAAATACATGAGTTATATATTAGAAAAAACAGGTTAATTCCCTTTGACATGGTTTTAATTGCTGTTTTGCTAATGGTACATTAGCTTGTACTTCAATTTCCGTAGTGCAAATTGTCAAAATAAATAGTTTTGTACAGAGCACGTATGCCTGTAACATGCTGCCAGTCCATTTCCAAACAGATAAGGAAATAACATGCATTTCCAAACATTCCATCATTCTCCACACCCTTCCCCAAACACTGATACTATCTAACTGGGGCAAGGTTACAAATGACTTCACTGATGCTGCTACAAGACATTTAAAGACAAAGCCTTCAGCTGTCCAATATTCATGGTTTGCAATAACCAAGGGCTCCATGGAACCTAGTACAATCAAAATACTTAATTTGGTCCAATTATTCCAGTGTGTGAGGTTTCGGAAAAGTTGGGCGTATTATTATCATCCCTAAAGCACATTTCCTGAGTTGCATAAATATAGCCGAGTATTACTTAGTACTGCTTACAGAGTCCAGCTTGTTTACAGTCCCGCTCCTGAGCCATAGAACAGGCATGTTTCAAGGTTGCAGGACCTAACCAGGACAGCCCAAACCTTTCCTTTCTCTACCACTATATTTTGCATGATATATAGCAAGAAAGAAAAATAAAGTGGCATGCCGAATGTGTGCATTCATGACTACCGAAGAAGCCATACAGTGGCAAAGCTCATAAGCCACCCAATTTGTGGAATAAGCTCTTCTGCGCTGCTGTCCATATTGCGGTCAAATATGTTATTGGAATGTCTGCTGTGTCCGTTTTGGTTGAGGTGGTAGGCTTTGACCACTTTGGTGTAGTCGCTCTCCTTAGAAACACACTGGTAATCCCCATAATTGGTCAGGGCCATTGCAGGGATGAGGTGCAGACACCTGGACTGCATTTGGAGACAGGGCCAGCTTTGGCCATCATGCTCCCAAGTGTATACGGCATGGTAGGATTCTATAGGACAGGACAGGTAGAAGGGCACATCCAAAGGAACTGAGTGGACTGTTCTGGTAGCTTCCAGCAAGGCTGAAGTTGGAAGAATATCACGTTTCGGTCTGTTGAATTTACTCTGCTGTGGAGCTGAAACACAAAATGTAATGATTTTAATCAAGCGACCATACAAAATATGTAAACTCTGTTCCACACATCATTAATAAGATAATAATATAAATATAATTATGTATATTCTATGCAGCTTGTACTCACCCTCTACCACTCCCGGGCACACATTTGTCTTTCCTCCAGTAATACTCTGAATGCCTCCTCTATTGGCAAAATAACATAATTTGGTCATTTGTATCTTCCTTGCTTGAAGGGTGGTGACAAATGATAAAAACACTGTATTTGATTTAACTTACGGGGCCGTGGGCAGGCATCTATTTAGAGACCAGGAGCAGTACGGATCACGGGCCAGAACACACTCCGCACAGGAGCCATTGTAAGTATCACACCTCTGGAGATCCAGGCTAAAGATCCGCTCTGAGAAGCCAACCAATAGCTTTTTCTGCATACAACAGCAAGTAAGAAGGTCACCGTTACAGCCCCTAACCTCAAAATATGTTCTAGGAGTAAGTGTACTCATTTAGCTGCACACCAATAATCATGGGTTGCAATAACCAAGGGCTCCATGGAACCGTGTACATTAAAATACTTCATTTAATCCAATTATTCCAGTTTGTGAGGTTTTTTAGCTGCACTCTGATTCTAGGTGTACCACTAAAGCATTTTGTATATTTTGTATTCAGAATCATATTATTTTTGGCTTTATAAGTGCATTGCTGTACCTTCTTTGAATCAAGTTTCATTGATCGGATTATAGCTGATTGGTTGGAGAGCTGAATCTCAGAGATGATGAAAGGCTCTGAGCCATCCTCTAGAACTTTATGGATCATTCCGGACTCTGCGATTGGAAGGAAAATGGGAAAGGTTCACCTAATTTCAAAAGAAACTGAAAGCAAAGCTGTTATGCTGTTGTAGAAAACATGGTTTACCTATTGTTCCAAACATCTGGGGAATTTATAGAACAATAGATGTTTACTTGTCCCAGAGACCCATGGAAACAAGCCAAAAACAATTAAACAGGATACAAAAAAAAAGAAGCTAAAATAGTATGTGGGAAAAAAATAAGCTTACCAGTAGCTAGGAGCAGCACATTGTACATGCTTTGATCTGCTGCCTGGACTCTGTCCACAGCTATCTTGGTGTAGTTATTGCTGCTTGTGTAGAATGGAGAGTAAGGGTGTATTGGGTGAATCCAGTCCCTCATCTCTGGGTGGTCTTTCACAACATTCACTGTGGCCAAAGGTAGGTCCTTACTATTTTTGACACACTAAAAACACATACAGTAAACATACAATGTTAAGATGTTCCATAAAGGTACAGTAAAGACCATGCAAGTATGTATGTACAGCACACCAATGTGTAATTTCATCCAATATGCAATCATATAGGGAAAGAGGCGTGTGTTTTCCATTGCTGGACTGACAGCTACAATAATAGGATCTGTGAGCCACAGTTGTAAAGAAAGATCACCGCTGGGTAAATATTTCTCTTGGCATAGATAGATTGAATTAGGTGTGGATACAATAAACCTGTCCATCCCACAGAACACCATGAACTTTGTGTCTGTGAGGACATGGAAAATAGACTAAATTGACCGTTCTAAGGGTAACACCCATCGACTGTTTTGCAAAAGAGAAGTGGAAATAAGGAATTTATTGAACAAGTTGAAATGCGATTGTTTTGCATTAAACTGTAAATATTTGAATGTTGCTGGGATACAATGGCATTCCCTTTTGATATGTATTTCCATTGCATGACTTAAACTTTTAATTATTTTTCATAGCAAGACTTGCTGGGCCCTTGGTTCTTGTCTTAGGGTTTGCACCATAATCTACCAAAACAGAATCACATTTCACTTAAGCTGCACTTGAACTTTAGCACAGTATCAAGGTAAGTAGGTGCTACTAAGAGGATTCTCCCATATAAAAGTAGGTGAAGCCGAAGGGAAAAAAGGTCTTACAGTTCCTGGCCTTGGGTTAGGGATTTTCTGATCAAAACCTTTGAAGGTGGAGTACTCAAATATTTTATCGATCTCTTCCATGGAATATATGCAAACAGCTGTAGAATTCCTACAAAGTAATGAAAAAAACTATAACTTAATCTTGTTTGTCCAATGTTATGTTTAGTATATGTAAATGTTATAATAAGTATAATTAATAATAAAGTCATAATTTTCAAATAAATATGCTGATGTTATGACTGCAAGGATAGGTGTCTAACCAGCTGCTTGAAAAAAGGGCGTATACTCTTGTCTCCATCCAGTTTTCTGCATGAAGCACATAGATATCTTGAAGACGATTGAAATACAGGGACTCCTTGGGAATTCCACACACAAGCCGGGCCTTTAGGAAAGAAGTCCACATGTTCTGGAAGAACCTTTTAGATCCACCTTCATCCACCTACGAAAGTCAAGAGCCAAAAAAAGCTATGCAATATAACTCCACACACAGTACCAACAAGCAAAACATCAACCTGCTTTGAAGGCTAGTCTCAGTGCGCTAAGATGCTTCACAGATGTCTTGAAAAAACAAACAATATTTCTGGTATGGTAAACATCTTGGTAAACATTTTACTGAATATGAATAGTTAAAGTGCTGAGCAATACCTCATGTATTACTAGGTAATCACACGTTACCATCACCATGATGACTCTATCCAATGTTTAGGAAAGTAATACATTCTATTGTAATATAAAATTAAGTAATTTCATCCACTTTTTATACATTTTATGCGAATACGTAAATAATGCCCGACTCTGACACACACACAGACTGTATTTGTTTCAAATAAAGTGTTGGTGTCAGGTAGATTGAAACCTAAGATCTGCCTGTGAGGCTGATTGCTTAGCAGGAGACATTTAATCTATTTGATGAGGTTAGAGCTTCTCTCTAAAGCTGATCCACACCCACCGTCTCACCCCACCCCCATCAGTCTACCTTGCACACTTGGGCCACTCTGGAGATCCACGGGTCAGCCTCTGGGCTGGTGTCTGAGTTCTTTTCCCGGAAAAAAAAATATATCTTTTCTTTGTCTGGGTCCTCTTCACGTTTCACCCAGGAGGCAGTGATGAAAGTAGGCTCTGTAAGGACATGGAAGAATTGATGAGAGCAATGAATGCCACTCTTATGTTTCATCAACCAAATCCATTATTTATTAGGAGCCTTTGTCGAAATACATGATAGCAGGACCTGGTAGTCAAAGGGAAGGCCAAATAAGGTTGTGCTAAGTGGTTACAGTAAACTGTAATGACGTAAATGGGAGTCCATTTGAAATAGTTATTTCCATGGTGATATTTCGACGGATGGTGAATAGGTCTTGCCAAGCAAAGCCCCTCTAGTCTTGTCCCGCATTTTTGTCAAAAACTTTATTGACAGTAACTGCTGCTTGTACTAAAAGAATACCAAGTAAACTTAATGATAACTTTAAATGTGCTATAATGAAAATAGAACCAAGCAAACCCAGAAGCATACCAGTTGTCAAAGGAAAATAGTACCAAAAAAGTATTCATTGATGATGATCCAATTCCGACAATGATGAAAAAGCCTGTCATGTCTCTTTAAATGCTATGTTACCCTTCGGAGCAGGTTAAGGAAATAATTAATCAAAGGAAATGTGGGGAAGGGAATCCAAAAGAAATTGCTTCATTGTAAGGACAACCAACACCTAAAAATCTTAGTCAGTGTGTAGTTGAAGATCCAACATGGCCCCTCTGAGCCTGGAAACTTAATCTCAGACAAATACTGTCTGGGTGCAAGACTAGCCTTACTCAAGGAAGATATACCTGGCACCACAACCAGGTCCTAAAGTGATTGGCAGCAGCAATAGAGCATCAGCAAAAAATAGTTACTGGCCTGCCATAAATAGGGCTCTGCAGAAAAGACTTGCGCACGATCACAAAATATTTGTTTGCTATAGCAGAAAGACGGAGCATGGGGCGGTGGCAAAAAAGGAAGAATCAAACATGGCCACCCACCAAGTACAGAACATCATGTCCAACCAAAGAAAGTGGGTTCATGTCAGGACAAAGACATTATAAAGATACCAAAGCCTGCAGTAATAGACAAAGAAAATATTTAAATTTTCAGGTGACATGAAATGCCTCTGCAGAACTGGTTTAGGAGCCTACAGGAATAGAATATGGATTTCACACATTGTGAAAATATTTTCTTGATTTTTTTGTCCTTGCCGAGAGCAGATATAGAGGCTCAATTCAACGAAACATCTGGGTGGGAAGGTGCCCACATGAAAACCCCAACGACATATCTGCTCTCAACCCTTATCCATTCTGAATATTGACTTTGAAAATGCTCATCTTGGATAACGGATATTAAAAACCATATCCTGTGTATTTTCAAATAGGCCAGGCATTGAAAGCAAATTTCCTTTTGGATGAGTCCTCAGATTAGATTATTGGCGAACATGTAAAGATCACTTTCCATGTGAGATTTACTAACCTGACACCCACTTGTCGTACATCCACACATTGGTTCTGCTTCCTGCTTTCCTTCTAAATTGTAGTGAACTTCCATCCCTGTCCAAGGGTGCTGCAGCATATAGGTCCCCCTCTAGAAACAGCAAAAACATTAAATAATGAAAAGATCGTGATTTAAATATTAATTTGTCATGTCAAAATACTTGTACGTCTGCTTGACTTCATGTGGTTACATAACTTTGCCTGCATAAATCACAGTGAATTATCATTGTAGGAGAACTAACATAGAATGTTATGTAAGGAACATAATTTTACATACCTACTGTGAGGGATAGTGAGTTATGTGAGTATAAATGGGGAGATATTCCAGTGCCTTCATAACTTTCCATTATCTCACGTGATTGATTGTTTACTTTGGAATACTGTGAAAATACAGCATATAGGGCATGAATAGTTTAGAACATCCTTCTAAAACACCCACTACAACCTCATAGGAAAGCTGTCAAACCTTAACGAGGAAGGCCTGTTCATCTATAAAGTGTAAGCAGGGCCGAGTGGGTAGACCAGATCAGACCACAGTAAGTAATGAGTAAGTTTTCTTCAGATGTTGTCTTCAGACAGTCCAAATGTAAGTTAACACACTCACCAGCTTCCAACACTGGGGCTTATTCCCATTTGTTCCACACACAAACAGGCTATCCTGGAACTTCTGAATGACAGTGATGACATTCTTACATGGGCCCTTGAACGTGATAAAAAAAGGTCTGTCACAATCAATTGCTATGGGCATGACAAACGTATGACCTGCATTAACAAAGCAAACAACTATCTTTCCTGACCTCATCACATGTGTGTTCTCCTGTAGTCTTCAGTGGAAACGCCTGCAGAAAAGAAAGAAAATATACAATTCCAACATTCCGCCAAAATGGAAGTAGGCTAAGCTTGCGATAAAGGACTGGAAATGCAAAAAATTAAATCTGATGATGGATGCTGATTAAGAGTTGCCTAACAAAGCCCCTCAATTCTTGTCCCACTTTTTTGTTCAAACTTAGGCCTAAATTGCATGGAGTATGGCAAACAAATTCGTGCTGTTTGGCATGGTTGGCTTATCTGAGCTATTTTAGCTGGTTGCTGTTCTTGTCCAAGTTGAAAGAGGACTGTAAACAGAACCTCCAGCCATTGTTGAACCACAATTATTCTCATTCTTTATGTTAATGGATGCTACAAGTATAGCAGAAAGTCTATTGTATTGGGCACAAAAGCTAGACAGCCATATGTTATGGCAGAGCAGATGTTCTACACCCTGTGCTGTAAGACAGGTCCAATTCACAAAGCTTTCTGCAAAAATTAAATAGCAGACAGTAAAACTGACTTTTAGTCCTACAGCAATTTTCATTGTGGTAATTTTGACAAATTGCTTCAGTTAATTATTCTTATTTTAAACAACAAAGAAGGTTGTCCCAAATCAGTCAAGCACGGGCAGTTGCCTCACAGCAAGAAGATCCTGGGTTCAAACCCCACCTCAGCCAAGGGCCTCTCTGTGTGGAGTTTGCATGTTCTCCCCGTGTTTGTGTGGGTTTCCTCCGGGTACTTCGGTTTCCTCCCACCATCAAAAAATATGTCGTATCCTCCTACCAGTACCCTGACCAGTCACCGTTAATTCAACTGGAGTCGGTCTGTGTGTCCTATGTGTGTGAGTAAGTCTGTCGTAATATGTTGGGTGAGCAAGTCTGGTGCAAATTGGCTGCCGTGGTATCACTCAGACTGAGTGTTGTGTTTGACAGCTGTCGGTCCATTCGTTGTTCGTTCTGTGTTATTAATTGGTGACCAATTTGTGTAAAGCGCTTTGAGTATTCAGAAAATCTCTAAAAACGAAATAATATGACTTATAATTATTATTATTAAATTGGGTTAACTAATATTTGGTCAAACCTCAGTGAGGGTATCATACTCACAGGAAAGTGGTTGGTAGTACAATTATATAGCTTAATAATAATACTGATTATCATTTACTATCACTTATTTGCTTTCAATGTTAACTATAGCTGGACAATGCAGCAACCCAAAGAATCAGCTGTCCAGGAATGGACTGCTGACGCTACAGACAAACTCAGAAGTAGCTTAGAATGCAAAGACTGGAATCAGTTAATCAGGAATTGGGGTGGTGATCTGGAAGGACTTACTGGCTGTGTCACTGACTTCTTTGTGGACACTATAATTCCTAAAATGATTGTCAGTTGTTATGCCAATATAAGCGTGGGTTACAAAGACAATAAGTCCCTTAAGAGGAAGACAATGTCATTCTAAAGTGGTGATGGAGAACTGCTGAAATTTGCTCAAACACTTTTTTAAATGGTTATTTTCCATTTAAGTAAACTGGAGTTTAAGAAGAAACACGAACAAAAGCTAATTTGCAATGATATCAGAGGTGCTTACAATGATATGAAAAATATTACTGGTTAAAATAAAGCTTCCACTCATGATAAACTACCAGTCAGTACTGCGAGGGTTTTGTAATCAGTTATCCTAGATCTGCTTTGCAGTTTCTCCAGCAATGACAGTAGAAATGACAGAAAATCAAGTGCTTGAACAGCCATGATATATGGTCCTGATGTTGTTAGCCAACAAGAGCAAAAAATTTGAACTAAGGAACTTTATTTTATCTATCACTTATTTTCAACTTTCTTAACAACCTCTAAGAGGTAAAGTGCTTCATTACTTCAGAGCTATAACATCTACATTTTCGTTAAATCTTTATTTAATGTATTTTAGCAGAGGCTTTAATACAAAGCGACTTACAATGAGATGGCAGGGACAGTCCCCCTGGAGCAATTTAGGGTTAAGTGCCTTGCTCATGTTCGCAGGTGGGATTTAAACTCATGACCTTTTGGTCAGGACAGGTCACCAATTAGCAGTCCTACTTGTAATACTATTAAAACAAAATACATCATTTTGTCAAGAGTCATCTACATCTCCACTGATGATATAGGAAAAAAAGTGCAACAGATTGGAAAAGATATGTTTGAAAACAATTGCTTTGCTTTCCCTGTTTGTACAACTGAGAAATTCAGGAAATATTTTGCACCAGCTGCAATTTTATTTTTTTAAATTCCAAAACATTTGTGATGATACAATTAACATGCTTTTGTAAATTTGTATTCCCATAAATTTCTACACTTGTATTTACCCTTAATTTAATTTAATTTAATTTAATTTAATTTAATTTAATTTAAATATTTATTTATTTTTATTTAATATGTGTGTTATATTAATTAATTAATTGATTAGTGTGTTGTTTAAACCTGTTTGATGGGCTAATGATGATTCCAGAATTGAACAAAGTAAATAAAAGTCAATACAGTGAATTTAATTCATTCCCATTTAATTCCATAAGTAAAAAAAAAAGAATCCATACCTCAAGGATGCGATTGTCCTCCACAGCAATCTGGTATACAAAGTCAGTACCTCCAACATATACTAGGTCTGAATCCTCTGGATGAAAGAATACTGTATGGTTCTGGTAAATAGGATATTCCAGTCTTCTGCAATTTAGCCTGTCTAAAGTCAGAGAGGTGTATGAGTACAGCTGAATATGAGTCAAAAGTAAAAGGCTTTTTGAGCACATTCATCCAATCGAATGGTTGACTAATTAATGTTCTGACTATGAGAGTCGCAAAAAAAACTGAAGATAATAAAGTTAACTTCCTACCTTGTTTCAAAATAAGTCTCGGTATGTCATTCCATCCATGAGTAAATTGGACACTCCAAACACAATAGATTTGAATAAGAAAATTTTGAGACAACCCCATTGTTCTGTATTTAGCTATAGTCAAAATCCTGCAGAATCACCGCAAGTGTAGCCAGCCACATCCTCAGTGCACCCCGTCCTAGCTCTGATGTTGAAAAACCAACGCATCGAAAATATACTAAAGTCAAGTCAAGTTTAGTATACTCTTGCACCTCTATGGGTTGCCTACAGTACTAGTGTCTACAGAGACTCGCGAGGAACAGATTACAGATACAGAGGAAAAATGGTAGCTATATCGGCTAGTCGTGATAATTTTTGATTTGATAAAAAAATAATATATCGTTATAACGTTATATAACGTTGATTTGATAAATATATTTTTATACCCATGTGGTCTCTGAGCCTGGATAGCCGGATAGCCGCTTATGTTTCTCTTAGGCTTAGCACTTCTTGTTTATCTCTGCGTTAGCTAGCTTCCTGTCTAAATAGTAGGCTAGCTACTTTTGTAACGAATTTAGTTAGTAGTACGTACAATCTTTGTGTTTAGCGCAAAACTGTTTACTTTAATAATGTTGCAATCTTTGCAAGATTTCCACATTTTCCCTTATATTGCCTATGTTTTATGATTTCTCCAGCGGTTCCGTTTTTGTGGGGATTTAGACTGCCCAGATTGGGTACTGGCTGAAATTAGTACGTTGGCGAAAATAGTAAGTAGTAGTAGGCTACATCTTACTTTTAATGTAGTAAGTTTGCTTGTTTTTACATTAGCTGTAAAAGTTGCTGTTTCCAAGTCTTAATCATAAATTGGAAAAAAGCGGATATACTGTCAATTGTGCCAAAAATAAAACCTTTTCGCGATTCAGATAAGTAACTAAGTAACCTGTGACTATAACGTAACGCGACACTACAAATTTCGTTATGTTAAGCCTGATATATGTGCCAACTGTTGCGGATTAGTTATTAGAAATTAGCATGTTAAATGTACAAATGTGCCACTGTATAAAATAAATTTTCCTTTAACGTCATTCACAGTCAAGTGTCAAGATGAAACTCCTCTGCGCTCAAGTGCTGAAAGATCTTCTTGGAGAGGGTATTGATGTAAGTTAAGTGGAAACTGCACAAAATACATATTAATCTAAATCATAATTACCCCAGTGCACTGGTATCCATAATTTGTTTCTGATATTTCTCTCAGTACGAAAAAATCGCTAAACTGACTGCAGATGCAAAGTTTGGTAGGTTATATTTTACATTTGGTAAAATTTCTCTTCTCAGTGTACTCAAAGCACACGTCTACCATTTTTCAATATTACAAATTTTACCAATTTTTTCTTGTCTGTTGGTTTGTCCCTGTTTTAGAGAGTGGAGACATCAAAGCAAGTGTTGTAGTGCTGAGCTTCATTCTCTCCAGTGCGGCAAAGCACGATGTAGACAGTGAATCTCTCTCCAGTGAGCTGCAGCAGCTTGGCCTTCCTAAAGGTAAGATCCTTGGACTCTCTGTCTAACAAGAACGTTTTTAAGTGCTTGCAAATAATGGAGTAAAACCTCCATTCAAACCTGTACATTAGTTATAAAGTTATGAAATGATTATGATACTTGTGCATTCAAAGTGTATATGTTTCTTCCAGAACACACAATCAGTCTATGCAAGTCATATGAAGACAAACACACTGCGCTGCAGGATAAGCTGAGGGAGACAAGTCTGAGATGCAAGTGTTGACACAGATCATTTGTCCTTTAAACAGAGAGGAAACTTCTCTTTGTAGGTGCTGAGTAATGTCTGGGTCTGTCTGTCTTTCTACTTTGCAGTGGGCCGTTTGGAGGGAGTGTCTTGGCGAGTTGATTACACCCTCAGTTCTAGTGAGCTGAGGGAGGTTAATGAGCCTGCAGTGCATCTGAAACTGCAGGTGCAGGGTGCAGAGTCTGGCTCCAGTGAGACCCATGTTGTGTCTCTGTCTGCAGACAAGTTCAGAGTCCTGCTGAGTGGTAAGTTAGGACAACAGTCTGTATGGTAAAAATGTGACACTCATCCGAGCTGTTGGGGTGTAATGTTTTTTTTTATATATTTTTTTCTCCAGAACTGAAACAAGCCCAAGCCATAATGAATGCACTACAATGAAGCAAGACGCTGTCAAAACACATTCAGATTTTTTATACAAAGTCAGTCACTGTGGCTTAAATGTTTTATTGAAAAATTTGTTTCTATTGAGATTAAGAAATCGCACTTAAGTAATAACAGTATGGGAGATACCAGCCTAATCGGTTGTGGCTCTGAGAGAGAAATTTAATTGCAACTACTTTTACAACTGTACAACTAAGTTTTTTGAAAGGTGTGAATGTGACATTTGGTGTGAAGTCTGCATTTTGTACGCCTACCCCCCCCCCCCTCTCTCACTCTCACACACACTTACACACAAGACGTTTACCAAATTGTAATGATTGGGTATTATGAAGAGCCACTACTTTAATTTAGTTATAGATTGTTATTAATACTATTATGTTTACTGTACACATTTTTTGTATTTTTATTTTATGAATAAATCAAACCATTTATTAAATGAATACGCTCTAATAAAATGTGTCACAGTGAGAATTGTGTGCGTTGATAAAAGTCAGCCAAATTGCCCCGTGGTCGGCTACTAGATATCCCATGATGCATTGACATTGTGTTTCACTTCCGAGTCCGATTGGTGGGTGAACGCTAGGTGAGGGTGGGATCGACTCAGGTAGAAAACTTGTTAAATCTCTTGTTTAGCATCTCTTAATAATCAGCACGAATTGAGTCTTGTATCTGGCGAAGTTGCTGCAAGTGAGAAAATTACGTTTTATTTTCTGCTGTTATTAGGAGAATTTCTGAGCTTGTTACACAACTTGTTAGGTAATGCTCATGCATGCGCATTCTTATTCCACGAGCTTCAACAACAAGTGGTACAACAGCTACATATTACTGTAGTTTAGAACCGCTCTGTAGCTTTTATTTATGTTGCAGTATTTGTGTTTGAGATTGTTATTGAGTTCGAAAGGACAGCAACTTGAATAGACCAATTGCATAATAACTGTTCCTGCTTGCCGTGTTTGCGATGAGTGCACATGCTGGCTATTTGTATTGTTTCACATGCCTCCACAGTGTCCTGCATCAAATCCCACAGAATGCCAGAGGGACCAGAGCTCCACTTGGCCAGTCTGTTTGTGAATAGGGTTTGTGAGGGTGTAGTCTTCACAGGGCCTGTAAGGAAGTCCGAAGTCAGCAAAAGTCCAGATGTGCCCTACAACTGCAAGGCCTACCGCATCACTGCCACATCTAGAGGGAAGGAAGTGAAGCTCACTTTAACGCCAGTGAAAAGTGATGAGACCAAGAGTTGGGCCAAAGGGGGGCAAGCTAGCCAACCTATGGACATAGTCTTTCGCTTTGGGATGTCTGGATTTTTTCGCTTCACTCCAGAGGATGAGTTGCCCAAGCACGCCCATTTGCGTTTCCATTCCAATGAGAGTCCATGCAGAGTGCTGAGCTTTGTAGACACACGTCGGTTTGGTAGCTGGCAACCCAATGGAACATGGCAGCCTGACCGAGGGCCATGTATAATGTTTGAGTACAAGAGCTTCAGGTATTTCACCATAGCTCAGTGATACTTTATTCTAATGTACTGGTTGTTCCAACTAATGCCTACAGCTTGCTAGTTTTCATGTGTTCAGAGAGAACATCCTGTCACAGCTCTCTGATCGTGCATTCGAAAGGCCCATCTGTGAAGTTCTTCTCAACCAGAAGTACTTCAATGGTATTGGGAACTATCTACGGGCAGAAATTCTTTTCAGGTGACCATGGTTAAACCCAGCTGCTTGAACCTTCTCACTTTCTTTATAACAAAGCATTCGTGTCAGATCATAAAATAAACCAAAGCACTTCCTTCGGGTTGGGATGAATTGAAAATGAAGCGCTTTGTTTTACTATGATCTTTTTGACCTTTGCATGTCTCAAATGATCTCTCCCCCTTAGGCTGAACATTCAACCCTTTGTCCAGGCAAGGTCAGTGCTGGAAGGCGTCAAGTTGAAAGACCCCTTTGAGAATGATGATGAAAAGCCCACAAAAGAGGAGATTACCCACGCAAAGGTTAAAAAGCAAATTGGCCTATGAGCCGTATCATGCCAACACCACTACCTTTGGTTTAGTAAAACTTCCATTTACTGTGGTGAACAGATTTTAGACAGGGACCTGAAGACGGACGTGAGAGTGGGGACTCCTGACCTCCTGAGACTGTGTCACACAGTGCCTTTGGAAGTTATCAAGCAAGGTATTCTAATGTTCTTTATACTATCCCTGCTTTCTATTCAGCTGACATTTGTCTCACGCCTCCCAAAACAAATTGCATGAATGAAAAAATTCCAACCCAAGGCTATTAGTTTTACACACAAATACCCATGAGTCAGTTTACATGAGAGATACAGCTAGTCAGGAATATGTGAATCAGAAGCTCAGTATTCATATTTGAGTACTTTTTAAAATTGGAACATGGTCACAATACAGTCATGTATGTCTTCTCTTTTTCTTTGACTGCTTGAACCCTATTTAGGTGGGAAGGGTTATGATCCACAGAAGGCTGACTACTCAGAGTTTAAGGCATGGCTGCAGTGTTACTCTGTGGATGGGATGAATTCAATTAAAGACCACAATGGCAGAACCATGTGGTTCAAAGTGAGTATAAGAAAGTGTAGATATCAAAACAATTTTTGGTTATGCACTTTGGCCACCCAAGTTAAAACATATCTAATTTCAGGGAGATGCAGGCCCCATGGTACCTAAAGGTAAGACAGTTGAATATCTCAAAATAAAATCATTCCTTATTTCTCTTGGGTCTTGTCACATTTATTGTCTCTTTCTTCCTGTAGTCTTAAAATCAACCAAGGCAAAAAAGAGAGTAAAGAAAGAGGAAGACCACGATTGCACAAAAGTAACATTCATATTCTAAAACTGCACTTGTACAGTAGTAAACTATAGAACACGCAGTCACACCATTTACCATTCCTCTGTTATTAGGTTGCCAGTAAGAAAACTGAATGCATTTCTCAGGCTAAGAGGGTCAAAAAGGAAAGTCAGGTGGAAAAAGGTAAGAAGTATGTGACCAAGAAACGATCAGTGTCGAACAGCCGGAAGTCTACACAGAACGACTTCGTCTCTCTGGATGGAAATATACAATCACCACACAGGAAGAACAAAGTTACAGTGACAGCTGCAGGTGAGAATGCGAATGAGGTAGAGCGGAGGTTTATGTGTTATGCCTATTGCAAATCGTCACCTATATAGTTGACTTTTAACAAACAAATCCTCTGTTTAAGTTCAACAGAGGCAAAGCAGCAGAGTGACTAGAAGCAGCAGCAAATAAACAATCTCTGGCTCAGGACTGGATCAAATGGAACTCACTTTTTTATAGAATTTAACAATGTGGTCTGTCTTTTTTAAATAAAAAATATATTTAAATTCTGGTGGTGTCGGTAAAGAATGTTTCAAGCAATTATTAGTAGTTGCTCAATTATTTATTTTCAAAAAGGTTTCCTGCGGTAAGACAAAGATGCAAATCACACTATGAACATCCACCACAGACATAGTATCACAACTTTAGACAATTCTTAGATAAAAAATTGGATTGATCAAAAAGTTTACTTTAAACTCCCAAAACACTTGAGTGTATAATGTACACAGTAGGCTGGAACATGGCATTACATATAGAGGAGCAGGGACACAATTTGAAAAGGACTGAAATTCAATGTGATTCCAGCAGAATTGATGGGTACAGGACGTGTGTGATCCGGTCGCTCCAGGAGATCACAACTTTTAGGAAGAATAAAAGTATGTTATTATGAAACATTCAACTGTTAGGAACTTGCGTTCTACTGTACTTCTGATAACTTACTGCCAGGCTTCTCTGAGGGGCAGGGATGTGGATACAGATGTGGCTACAGTACTTCCATGTGACTCATAAAGACGGATAACGAGTGCATTCTTTTGATCTTCCGCCTAAGTGAGTAAAGTAAAAGGTCATGGACTTTTAAAGCTACGGAAGTCAATAGGGGTCATAATGCTGTAATTTCCTGGGAGGGGTACCTGTTTGACAGTCTCGAGGATGACTGCTGCAGTGTTGACTGAGAAAGCACTCCACGGGGGCAAAGTGTCGGAGGCGTTAGGAATCAGCCGCAAAGGGAAGTTGAGGTTGTAAGCACATTGAATGACTAACGCATCCTGGAAGGATCCTGTTTAGTAGCAAACTGAATGTTATTACAGAGTGATCCCAAGTTTCAATTCACAGGGTCCCATGAATGACATTACAGTTATTGGGTAAAGACCATAGAAAACATTGCTTACCAGTGTGTGGCATTATTGCGTAGGTAAAATGATGAGTGCCCATATCAGCATTGGTATCTGGGGCCTTGGGTGCCCGTAGTCTGAGGGAAAAAGGAGCTGTTACATAACAAGAGTTACAAGTGAACTGTATGTTTTGAGTCTCTTTGCAATCCAGTCCATATGGACATATGACAGACTCACAGAGATAACGTCATGGTGTTTTGATGAACGGAGTAGCCGTATTTGCAGTCATTCAAAAGGGCAACTCCAAACCCATGCTCTGACAGGTCTGCCCATTTGTGACCCCATACCTGACGTCAAAAGTAATGATAAGTAGAGTCAACTGACAGACACAGCATGTTAGGTATGGAAAGTTGTCTCTGACAATTGTAGTTGTCACACAAAAGAGCACCTCAAAGCGAGCCCAGTCCCAGGAGGTGTTCTGGTGTGTGGGTCTCTGCAGGTGGCCAAACTGGACCTCATAGGTGGCATTGGGACTCCGCACACACACTGGGAACTGCACCTTGAGGAACTTATGAGACTCGCCCCACTCCACCTGCCAAAACAACACATTACATTCCCAATGAGTCAAGTCACTGGAATATGGTAACTAAGGACGACTTCCTTGCTGGTAAAAACCTCTGCATTGATGAGTTGTAACTGTTATGTACCTTTGTATTGAACTTGACATACGGACACATGGCGTCTAGCACAATCTCCTGTGTGATGGTACTCTTCTCACTGATCCTAAGGGTAAGGCTGACACTGCCTCGCAAGCCTGCTGAGATCACTACCTGAACCGGGTGAACCACTTCCACCACTGGTTTCCTATTAAAAACAATCATCAATGGAATTAACCACTCTATTATTTTAGACTTTTGTGGCCTAAGGGCAAGTTTTTGAATTTGGTTAAGATGATGTCTCCGGGTAAAAGTTATTTCACTTTGTCTGAAGATGGTAGTCCATAACATCCCAAGCATCCCAGTATAGGGGGACATCTTCAAACATGACAAACTGGTTACCGTTACAGCCATCTGAGATGGCCTCTCTGAAACCACCAAATAATGAAGGTAAGAGACACATAGGACTTGTCACTGTTCTTCGGTGGTGTGCTCTGAACATGACACACAGCTTACCTATTTGCATTGCATAGGTACAGTGACGCCAAAGTCCCGTCTTTGTTAACTACAACTCGTAAAATTCCATTCTCCATGAGAACCGTACCATCTTCCTGTGAAATTAGATGTTGGTCAGACGGAATCATAACACTCAATGACAAAATGTTCATTACCATATCATATACTCAATACAGCAACGTTACCTGAACAGTCACCGAAACAGGCGTTACTTGCTGTGTGGATTCCTGAACAGGGGCTACACCTAAACTGGGAACTCTCACTAGAGCTACAATAAAAAATACATTTTACGGAAATCGGTAGGTTTTCAACACTGTCAAATGTATTTTCGTCATTTTCTACTGTACCTAAACTTGGCTGAGCAGTGCTCCCTGGCAGTTGAAGGACCTCTATGCGCTCCCACGACAGGGAGTTGAAAACAGCAATCGAGTTTCCCCTTTGTTCTTTTAGTCCCAGAACTTTGCATGCATCCTGCAGAAGCCTGGAGCCAATACTACGGATATCTAAATCACACAGAAAGGGGAAATTGACAAGCACAAAGTCTCAGCTTAATAATACAGCAAATTATAACAGGCATTTTTACTTTACAATACAAAATTGTATTATATACCTTGATAATATCTCAGTGCATCCTCAACTACCATCTCTATACAGCTACCAGGAATCACATCATGGAACTGGTTGAGAAGCAGCAGCCTGCAGTACAAATAAAAACAATAACTATTTTAGCCCACATGCCACAGCTTGTCCTTAAGTTACATGAGGGGTGGTGTGGTTACCTCCAAAGCTCCTGAAGCTGTTTAGATGGATACTGAAAAGCCTGGTCTCGCCACTGGGCCAAGCTGCTGGCTACCTCAATGTCATGAAGCAGGGTCTCACACTGGCGATTGCCCAGCTTGATCTTTGTGAACAGGCACAGGGCACAAACATTGTCTGTAACATCCTCCTTTATAGGGTTTATTTTTATATGGGGATTAATGAAGCAGATATTCAATATTCAATATTAAAATCCCAGCCAACCTGTGCCTGGGTGGTATAGGTGCCATTGTGCAACTCCAGGAAGAGTTCACCCGTCCATGTGCACAGCAGAGCAGATTCAGCTTGGAGCTGAGAGAACAGAACGTCTGGCGTTGACATCTGAACCCTGGAATGCAGAAATACACATAGACAGGGAGGTGGCCCACAGTGAGCTGGAAGGGGATTCTGACAAAGGAATGGCCACCATAATGTCTAATTTTACTACACAATGGTAAAGTCACCATGAAACTACTGTGTTTGACAAAGGCACAGGCTTTTTTAATTTCCTTTCATTCATTCCCTAATATGGCTCACTAACTAGTATTCCGGGCTAATACGTGCAGCTAGTGTGAACTATTCTTATTGAGAAATAGTGTCACGGAGTGCGGGAATGGTTAGTGTTAACATCAAGTGTTTTATGACTTCCTGTATTACCAGGGCCTGACGTCTAGCAGGTCAGTTTGGTTTGTGGTTGCCCACTCGCTCCGGTCGAGTGCTGCGACAGGAACTCACTTAGGAAGGCCATCTGTGTCCATGACCCGTTTGAGTCGGTCTAGCATTAGTTGTGTGGGGCCTCCACCTCCATCGCCGAACCCAAAAAGAACAGCGCTGTGATTGGCTCGGCCTTTGTCCTTGTTATTCTTTACAGTGTTGACCAACTAGAGGTAAAAAAAAAAAAGTATTAAAACAGTACTGAAAGGTCCTCATCCTAAACAAAATAACTAAAAAGTGTTTACAGTACTGTAGAATTATATTTGTTTTATCTGTATTATTATTTTAATCTTAGATATGGGGTCAGAATCTGACCAATCAAATTTGCTAACTCTATGAAATCGAAGGCAAAACATTTTTTCCCAGCACTCTAGGCATTAAAAAGTGCACATACGTCCTCAACCTTTCCCTTCATTTCATAGGAGTTTCCTGGTGGGAAGTGGGTGAGGACCTGGGAGCCATCCAATCCTTCCCAGAAAAATGTGTTGTGCTTCAGGGGAAAGAAAATACAAGAAAGAAACTAGACCAAATTTGGACTGCAGATTTTTCTTTATGTTGGTGGTTACTTACTTATGAACTAGACCAAAGTTGGACTGCAGATTTTTCTTTATGTTGGTGGTTACTTACAGGAAAAGTGTTAACCAGGTTCCAGCTGAGCTTCTGTGTGAGGAATCGGGAAATGCCACTGCCCTGCATGATCTGAGGGAGCTGGGCAGAGTATCCAAACGTATCTGGCAGCCAGAACTACGACAACATGGGGAGAAATGAAACTCATGTATACACCCACAAAATATACACTAATTACAATTATTGTAATATCAATAAGAAACAAACGAGAACCATAACGAAGTGAGGAAATATCCGATAGGGAGTGTTAAAACTCTACCTCTTTGCAGTAGCTTCCAAACTCATGCTTAAAGAAGCGCTGGCCTTCCAAAAACTGCCGTACCATGGATTCACCTGAGGGCAGGTTTCCATCCTAAGATACACAAAAAGCTTGTAATTACAAGAGATCTACTGGGAGACAAACATTTAAAATAAAGTGTCGGAGATCTGAAGTGTAGAGTGAAATTTAAGAAACAATGGGTTATATCAAGCTCACCATTTCTACCCATGTGCCTCCAACTGGAATGAACCGTCCCTTTTTGACATAATTCTGGATCTGTGAGAACAGGCCTGGGTACCAAGTCTTGACCCACTGAAACTGCTGGGCCTGGCCAAAAGAAAGGAGTTGAATCACTATTAACGTATATTACTCAGAAATAAGGGACTGAATTGTGTGAAACATACCTGAGAGCAAGTGAAAACAAACTCTGGATTTTTCTCCATGAGTCGGATCACTGTCACCCAGCTACGGGCACATTTACGGATGGTCTCCTCGTAAGGCCATAGCCAAGCTAGTATAAGGGAAACGTTGTTTTAGATCACTTATTTATTCAAAACAACATTTACATTGATCATTATGTGGATTTTTGCAACAATCAATACCTGTATCAATGTGGCAGTGGCCCATGGCATGGACTGTGTGCTGGCTCTGTCCATTCCGCTGGCTGAAGAACTTATCAGCAAGAGCATGCACTTTGGGATAAGTGCAGGGATTGGCTGAGTCACAGATGTTCACCATCTCATTGGCTGTAAACAGGGCCTGGTAGCCTCTCTGCTCTCCTTCGCCCAATTGCTGAGGTGAAGGAGTAGAAAAATTAAGGAAAGCATGACACCATAAACTACAGTTAAGAGGACTTCGATGTATCTTTGTCATATCACAAATGTTCACCTTTGTTACTTCATGAACATTACTGTAAACACAACTTCAAAATGTACCTTCACAATATCAACCAGCATCTCAAAGTCAGTCAGCAGATCCCTAACATCCCGATTAAACACCACCAGCTCTGCCTTTTGAACCGAGTACGTCCTGTTGGGGTCTGGGGCTGCGATCATGGAGCCTTGTCCAGCTCCAAAGAGGCCGTTACAGGCCAGCTCCACATAGAGTGTAACACTAATGATGAGATACCGCGGACAAAAAGATTAAGTCAAAAGAGAGGCAGCTATTGCCAATAGAATTACAGTGTTGTGTCTCAGCCACATACTTGTGTGGCTCCTCATCCAGTAGACAATCAGTCAACATGTAACTGGTCTTCTCACCCTCCTTGGTCAATCCCTGCGAATCAAGCATGTGTTCTTGTAAATCTACAGAGACTTGAATGGTGTGTTATTGTGTTGTTTTTTCTATTTTCGTTTATGTTGTTATTTCTATCTCCATGATATAATGGTTTTATGATATAGGTCTTATTGCCCAGCGGAGGTCACTTGAAGTCACAAAGACTGGTTATTCCCACCTGTACTGGTTGTTCATCTCTCCAAACCATGGCCTCACCATCGCACTCCCATAAAAGATGAATCTCTTTCCCTCTCCATGATTCAGGAATCTTCAGAGACACTTTAAACCAACAGGTCCACCATCTAAAGCCTCACAGGCATTGTATTTTACAGACAGTCACAGATTAGTAAACTCCTCAATGGACGATAAAATAAGACTTCACTTACGTGGGTCCAAAGGTATCACCAACAGAATATGGGTTGAAGTTTTGTTTCACAGCCTCTAAGAATGTAATACGTTTTGGGGATAGGAATGAAGAGATCGACTCCAAAGGATAAGACTCTCCATATAGTCTAGTCAAAAAAGAGGGGAAAACAATTATTGATGTCACATCTTTCCACAAAGGATTTGTACACTTACTTTTATGTTAAAAACTACTAGTGCAATTGAATGTGTACTAATGCAAAACTTTATTATTGGCAAAATCTATTAGATCAGATTTTCGTTCACAGATTGCTCTAGTGACAGTTAACAAAGGGACATGTTACCTTCCTCTTAGGTTGCAGTCTGTAAAATAAACATCAGATATAAATTTTTCAGCCCTTTCTAAAAGGGTTCGCCTGTTTTTAAGTACTGGTTGTCGATGCATTACAAGCTAGCCACTTCAGCCAATGCTAGTTATTTAATTTAATTTAATGTAATACCTAGAGATAGTATCAAACGTAATACAAAGGTAACACACCATTAAGTTAATATGTACTGTACTGTTTACTTGTGTACCCGGAAGTGCACTGAAAAGACGCTACGCTAAATCAGAGAGTGGGCGGAGCACTCCTGCAAGCAAGAAATTTTACCAAAAAGATGACGTATACGTTAGATGACGTAATATTTGTATTTATAATATGTATTTAATATAAAAAATTTGGATGTTTTTAGATATTTAGTGAATTAAATAAACAATGTATGGAAAATTATACAAATCTTTTTTTTTTCAGCTGAAAGTAGAAGTAGGCCTTATAGTATTTGGAATTTCTTTTCGCGATGTGTTAATTGGTCATGCAAAAACAGAGTGGTGGACGAGTCAAAAGAGAAACTGGGGAATGTGGTATTAACTTCGTTTAACTTGACCCATCAGAGCCCACATCTATTCGCTGATTGATTTGTAGCATGTATATGAAACGAATGCACAGTGTATGCGAAATATGTTATTATTATTATTATATATTTTTTGCTGAAACCGCCCGCTATAATGTAATAGTCAAAATCTATTACTCAGGTAAGTGCGATCAAAATCAGCATGGTACTTGCATACATCAGTCACAAGATGTCAGTGTTGCTTTAATAGCCATACTAGGAAACACCTGTCCGAACTGTGGGTGTGGACTACTTAATCACGGTATTTGGGAAAAGGCCATTTGTGTATTCAGCACTCTTTACATGGAATTAGTTGCAAAATGATTTAAAACTAAATAAATTAATTTCTTTAAATGCTTTTAAATCTAAAATGAAAGAAATAGAAACAGTTTCCTACCGATGTCAAGGTTTTATAATATATGTTTTGCTTTTAATGTTCCTGGCTATTAATTATCTTTTTAATTATAGTCTATGTTCCATTTACTTAATTCTTAGCTCTTAATGTTGTCTCGTTTTGTGTTATTTGTCTGTAACCATGTGTTGTTTTCTGTGTGTATGCTGCTGCTTGTCTTGGCCAGGACTCCCTTGAAGAAATTTTTTATATATATATATATATATATATATATATGCTCAATCTCAATGGGATCCTTTCCTGGTTTTAATGAAGGTTAATAAATAATTGAAAAAGTCTATAAAACATTTATAGAAAGACAGTTGTGTGTTTGGACAATATAACCACAACTCATAACTACAGATAAATTCTGGATAGAACTAAGATCAAAATTGCTTTTGCACCACACTTTAATGTAAGACTTTATCTTCAAACAAGTACTTCTATGTACAATATGGGACACATAAAAGCATACAATACAGGCTTCTTACAATAACATATGATTGACACTTATGCACAAACATGAGTAACACACACAAACAACTCTCAGATCATCTTATTTCAAAACGATATGCTTCCACAGTTTTTTTGTTTCATTGCATGCCAACACACACACACATAACACCATGCCAGCTGTAATTGCACAAGCCCAACATTGATGGTCACTCTGTAGGCAAACTTAGGTAATTTACTGAGTGCTAAAAATTAAGGGAAGTTCTAACCATGCAGTTTACCTTTTCAAACAAACCAGAAGAAAGACTAAGCTCTCTCGATATTCTAACAATATTTGGACTAAAATATTAGTAATATTTACAATCTAAGATGGCTTCACTGTGACTCCGGTTTAAAACGTCCCATTGTAACAGTTATTTCTTATTGCCCTTTTAGTAGTTTTTTCTTCTTCAATATTTTATTGAATAAAAGTTAAATAAGACAATAACACAAAATAGCCAAATTAAAGATAGCGTTTAAGGTCGGGGTGAGAGCCAATTATGACAGGAGATGCAGTGCTTTTCCCATGGAGTGAAGGGGTTTTCTATGTACAGAGTCCTACTGTAAGGTCAGAGGAGAGCCGGGGAGTAAGTCTCATGATCAGAGTGGCAGAGCCGGGTCAGGGATCAGCCCACATGCAGCCTGGTGGAAGAAAGGACTTTTTCAGCATATTACTCCCAGGGAAAGAACTGAGTGGCTCTGTTTGAATGGAGCCCAGCGTTCTCCAATTGTGAACTCCTCGGAGCAGTTCTAAGTACAGGGCGGCTACATCTGTGGGCCAGCCCATGCCGCTCAGGCCAACCTGCCATCATTTGTCTGTCCACTCTGATCCCCTACTGTTTTGACTGTGGTTAACCTTTTTTACCCGCGTCTGGACAGCCCTACAGAAACAAATGACATGGGCAGATATGGCCTCTGATCTTCAACTTTCTCTGTCTGCCTTAAATCTTTGACCAAGTAGTCAACATGTAATTTAATAAATGATGGGGACTTGGTACATCTGGAAGGAATACAGCATGAAAACACCATGATGTTCTTTTGTTTTCCATATGCACATGACAACGGAGAATCATTGGAATCATCTCGCCTTCCACTGTCAACAACAAATCCAAAAATGAGAATCAACAAAATGATGGCTCCAAAGAAATATAGCTCCTTATTGTAAAACAAGATCTGCACGCAAACTTTTCCTCTGATCTAAATGTACACACTTTACCATAGATGTTCACATAGTACCACATGACAGATTCACAGACACAAAAACATAAATGATTTAAGATGTGTAACATGTCAATGGCCTTGATAGATGTCGATGAAAGAGGTTTTGAGCGGTTGTCTCTCTCGTTCCGGTTTCTACAGGTGGAGGAGAGTTAGCATCATCAGGCTATACTCTTGATCCGTACTCGTCTCTATCTCCAACATCGTACCCAACCTGACTCTTTTCATTCTCTGAACCAGATCTGGGAATAAAAATAAATGTATATCATGAATGTATGTTTGGTCATCTTAAACCTAATATTCTTTCACAAAGCTCTTATTAAATAAGTCAGCTCAAGGGAAGTTGTATTTCAATAGTGACCTAAAGTCTCAAACCCTTCTGTTACTATTACTATTATTCTAAATGTTGTGGCTGAGATCATGCTGAAGAGAAGTGGTATTGCTGATTCTGATCTATAATCACTCTAGCTCAACACCACATGGAGATTGGATCGCCTGCTGGTACTGGCTGTTACCCTTCTGATGTGAGCAGCAGCTCAGCCTCCCTACATCATTATCATTATGGGGAACACAAAGGCATTCACAGCTGAGTTGGCATGCTGGCTGTAAATTCTGCCAAACAATATGGTTGTTGTAAGCTACATTTGATAGCTCTGTCAATTTATTTTGTTCTAAAAAATTGGTTTCCTTCCTTACCTTGTCGACTTAAGTAGACAGCATATTAAAGAGATAATAAGTACTAGGCCCATTGTTGACGTAATCACTATGGAAATCAGCACACCTGTAAATTAAGTAATAGAGAATGTTTGCATGTATGCACGTTTGCATGAGTACTTTATAATTTGTGTGCGTACGTATGTGTGTGTGTGTGTGTATGAGCATGTTGTGTAGAGGGTTAATACACATGGAATCGTAATAATGGCAAGGCAATAAACTCGAGAGGGTATGTACAACTATTACTTTGACAAACCCAAAGCCAAGGCCATGGTTTACATTTCAGTGGTTTTAAAATATATGTACCCGTTTTTTCAATGTCTGTTCATTTAAGCAACACTAATGCCCAAGCCAGAATATTTTACAATTCGTTTTTGTTTTGTTTATACACACTGAATTATATCTACTGTTATGAAACTTGCTGATTATTATTATATCTCACATTACAGTATTATTAATGTATTCTTAACTTTTTCTTGAAGCAATTTACACACTTTGAGGTCATGGAGAGTTGCTGTGGGGTAGAGCTCTACTGTGTGACTCACTTGTCACCAGCTCATTACTGACGGAAGAGAACCGATGCAACTATAGAATGAGAGTAACATGATGCTAATTCATCATGATAAAGGCTAGATCAGCGTTTATATAAGGAGGGAGAAGAAATGTAACAGTTGGAGCAGAAAACAGAGATAGTGCACACATTAGCAACATACCAAGGTTCATCCAAAACAGGGCATCTGGATAAGAAAGAGAGAGAGAGAGAGAAGAGGAAGGCATAGGTGAGATTCACAAAGGGAAAACTTGTAGATACAGAGGAATGAAGATTGGTAATTGTGAGAAAGAACACTATACGTTGTCCTGGGGAGCAGCCTATCTTGCTAGTTGGGTACTGTAGACAAAAAAATGACAAAAATTCAGACCAGAAGTGTAGTATATTAAATATCTTTATGGAATAAATATTGTCCATCACCTAAGTGTGCAGTAATTACACAGTGATTCTGTCATACAAAGCAAATACTCATACAATACTCATACAAAGTTGATGTAGCCTAGTAGTTTAGTTTGTGGGTTCGACCATTTGTTCCACACATTTTACCATTTCAAATATATCATTCAATAGTGTACAAATAGTATGCTTCATATATGTATATAAAAAAAACTGCCAGGCAAAGTTAGAAAATTTCAATTGCATAACAGCGGTACTGATTGTCCCCAGAAAAGGCATGTTTAAACACTAAAGCTCTTAAAATGTTGCGGTTTAACTCCCCCTTTCCAGCATGCATGTAACTAACCACTTCTGTGTGCAATTGCTGTGGTAGAGGAGTCTAAAACTTTGTCCAATAAAATTCTAAATATTTCCCCTACTTGTGTGCTACAGCACACTGCTTCAATGCATCCTGTGCACAAAAGCTGGTCTAAACGGTCTCAACAAGTATTATAGTTCAGGCTATATAAGGAATGTGCACGGGAATGTCTCAGTTAAGATGCCTAATTTGGCGTGTATTCATTTATTATTCCGACAATTTCTTAGTATAATGCATATTGATATTTTATGTTGACACTATAGAATATGCAATCTGTACTTTAATCAATTGTCATCATATCGTATCAAAAGTACAGTATCTGATATCTTTTTCTGGCTGTGAAAATTCACTTTTTAATTACGTGAATAAAGCCTAATGACATCTGTCATTAATTCACCTGAAAAGAATTTAGAGCCCAATGAAGCACAAATAAAGTTGTGATATGCAATGCAATGCAATGCACCTACGGATTTTGCTTTGAAAATAAGCTCAGATGTCTCAGCGATTATTTTAAATTAACTTCAGGCTACAGTATGTGGCTATGTCAGTTGTTCAACACACAGTAGAGCCTGCTGGGGATGATGATGATGCATGCTATCTTTACAGTATCTAACGAAGCCGCCCTTTAGTCTTCCCACTCCATTGGCTGCAGCCAGGGAAGGGCCTGAACTTTGCTGTGGGCTTTTCTGTGGGAGGCGGTAGGGACGTGTGCTGAGTACAGGGCCTTGTCCTGCTGCTGCTGCTTGGTCTGCCCTAGAGAGGCTTTAGTCAGAGAACGGTCTAACTCAAATGCCTCGTCTGTTGGCCGGCCACGTAGGATCCATCTAATGGTGCGCATAGTCAGGTCAGATTTACAACCCTGGTAGCTCCGCAGGTTGAGCTCAGGAAAAAGCATGTCTCGCAATGTCTGCACCAGCTGGTCCTCTGTGTGAGCTCTCCCCAGCTGACGGCTGACTTCCTGCTCTAGGCAGACATAGCACAAACTGTCCTCATGCAGTTTCATCCTCCCAAAGTGACGGCTGGCCTGGCTGCCTTTCTTCCAGGGAGTCGGGACCAGGGTGTGGTCTCCAACACGTGCTTTGGACCTGAGCCACTCTTGGATGGAATCGCCCTGGCTCTTCTCATCGCTCCACTGGGGGGCCGCGTGGGGCTTCTGGCGGAGCTGGGCCAGGAGCTGCTGAAGGCCCTCGTCAGCCAGATCAGCCAGGTCTCCCACCATCAACTGTTGGATGATTTTTTTCCTCAAGAGTGGTGAGGTTACTGTAGGAGTACCATGCATTCCTCGGCCTAGGTTGGATACAGCCAGTCATACAGGGGTTATATCCATTGGTTTCATGTGATATTGGCCTCAAGCATGACATGCAGCTGCAGCAGCCCCTCGCACTAGACTTAAAGCACAAGCCACCACCTGCCCTTCACCCACACCATCTACCACAAAGATACCAAAGTGCCACACCAGCCAGAACTGCTAGGAGACAAAGTAACCCATGCAAGCTCATTTTCTAGACACTGTAAAAGCATGAAGATTGTGATCATGCGGCGGTGCATGATATTTAGTTCCACGTGTACTGTACAGCGCGGTAAACCACTGCCGGCTTAAACTAGGTCTTTGTGGAGAGACACATGTGCTGAAGAGATTTTCTCATTATGTAACAGTAGTTACAGCCTCTTGAAGGGTAGCTCATCTGTATCAACTTGAAAGAAGATTTTGAAAGCATGACGAAGCAGCTTAAACCCAGGTGAGCAGCAACCATAAGCAGTGTTGTTACACAATGAGCAGCTTATTTACACAGCGGACAAAAAAATCCCAAATATCCCATTGAATACCACACCTGCATTCATGCCAAACTTGAAGCCATGCCACTGAAGCATTGTCATTTGACCTTATGCCCTGATATGACAACAAAGGGGAAACACTGAAGAGACTGCACTTACCCTCCTTAAAGGACACCAGGACTACCCTGTTGTCAAGGAGTTGTGTTTCCCTGAAGTTGGCGTTGAGCGGCACAGGGGTAGACTCCTGGACATGTGAGGAGTACACGGCAGTTGCTAGGGCCAGGAACTACCAAAAAATAAAATAAACACCAGGCTCAGACATTTTCCACCGCAACCAAGCCTTTCAAAAGAACCCAACATGTTCATTTGAGTATTTAATGGGGTCATATATAGAGTTATAAAAGAACACAGGAAACATAACTGAAATACCGATGTTGAACTGGAGCCAACGGATTAAGTATGAAATATTGCATGAAAAAAACATGAATGGTAAAGCGAACCTGTTTACTGGAGATGGTGACAGGGGTCCTGAACACTGTCCACAGTACGCTGGGATAGCATGGAGGCGTGGTTAGGGAGCCATCATACCGGTAGTACTCATCCAAACGTGGCGGTAACAATCCTCTAATGTTGAAGCCTGGCACTTGCACCCTCTGATCTGCCAGGCCACACAGACAAACCCCGTAGTAATGTTGTTTTATCCACATACACGCACTTATTCTATGAAAACCTTATTAAACTCACCTCTGTACTTAATGCCATTGATAAACTTCAAGAATTGGTTGAAATATGGATTGAACTCCCCCACCTACAAAAAGAGGTCCCCGTGCTGGGTGTTACTAAAACTTTCAGTGTACTTTAATCTGGATGGAGGTGAGAGGCGGTGCCCTTTGACCATAACGACTAAGTCTTACATCAATAAGCACGCCCAGCACAGCCAGCCCATCAGATTTGTCTACGGCCGTGGAGATGTCGGTGTACTTGTCCGAGTTGAAGTGCACCATGTGCATCTGAGAGAACAGAGGAATGAGAAAGGATTCTTACAGTACAAAAACACGACATTCAGTTGTACAACACAGCACAACTCAGCCACATTAAAACAGCGTTTTCTCAGCATTCACACCTCTCTTGAAAGAGATGCAAGCTTTTAACACAGAGACGTCACTAAAGACAGCATCTTTTCCACACAGTTGTTAACTGGATTAAAATTAGATGGAGACTTCAAGATGTGTTGGTGACATTGTTAAAGTTACTAGAGGCAGTTTATCTGTAGGAAATGACATCTACCGTTTGCTTAGTGTAATTATTTTCCCAAACCGTCGCAAAGAAGACATGCAGAATACTCGTGATCACTGCATATCGCTAGCATCAACGACTATACTCGAAGTATGGACATCTCTTCCTGATTGAGTGACACATAGTGACTTTATTGTGCCATAAAGCAATTTGTTAGTTTCGCAGGAGATCGTACCCGGTGGCAGACAAAATTAGTGTTAAATATCCAGACTTCAATAGGACTGATCTGAACCACAATTTTTTCATTCTCCCATAGACATCACAATGTGCAATCAGAAGAAATTCATTGATAATCCGTTTTATAAAATAGTTGCCTATAGTTAAGAAGTTTACCATGGGAAAGGGATAATATAATATGAAGTGAATGTGTATTTCACAGCATGGCTGTTTGGCATTGGGAACTGGGTAAAGAGCATGGTTGTGCGGGCAGGCAACAGTCTTGTACTGGAAAGATATGTATACACTAAATGGCTTCTCCAGGAGAAAAAGAGACAAAAAACTTAAGTTTTCTGGGAAATCACCAATACGACATTGCACAGTGCCTCAGTAACATGTTATCAGGGTGACTGAGACACTATGTTTCCAGTGTCTGGAAGCAGTTGAATACAAGCTCCCTATCAACGTGTCCACCATCAAAACCCTGGTCAAACCACTACTCCTAACATGTGTTTAAGAGTAAAGGGAGAGAAGTTCCTATAAAGACCTGTGTTAGGAACACAATTCTGTAGCTCTTTCAAGTTTGTCGTGGTCTATTTCACAAAACAGCAACAAAAGAAAACAATTTAAAAAAAAGGAAAATGATCCTTTCCAGAGGTAGTCTGAAACCTAAATGAAGCATTCTAATTTAGTTATCTAATCCCCAAATACCTTGGAAAACTTTGAGGTGCTGACATAGGACCGATGATGCAGTATAATTACATACCAGCTCATCTCAGAACAAAATATGCAAATATACAAATTGTTTAAAGTTCAAAAGCCAATTAATTTCATCTTATATTTCAATCAGCCAATTTGGTTCTAGCACTTACTGACTTTAGCTCTCCAAAAGGATATGAGGATGGAAAAAATGAACTACGGGTCACTATTATTACAATAGCCTGCCTTGCACCCTGTTTCATGCAATATAAACTTCAATGCTCTGAACCCCAATAATCACTGGAGCTGTTTTCGTGGAACATAGATGACTATGGAATATGGTGTCCAAGCCACAAGACCATGCACAATATAAGTGCTCAATTAGACCAGAGAGCAGAAGATGCACAATAAACAGCTTCTGTAGCTGGAAAGAAGGAGGACGCCTGAAAGGCGGGTCTTGAAATTGGTGGAAATCTTAGACAAGAAATTCACAACGCTAAGCAGTTTCCTTCAGCTTGACTGAAGGCCCTCAAGTATGTCACTGACTTTGCTTCTTTGCAAGTCAAATGTCACACAGTCAAGTCAAGAACTGTCAAATCGTCTTTTTTATTACAAGTTATGAAGCAAACAATGAGATAAACTAAAATAATGTGCTGAATCACAAGACAGTTTGATGGTGGAAACGTTATTTCTACAAAAAAAACATTGGTGCCGCCAAATGAGGGTAGGTATAAATCCCAACCTTAGCTGCATCACAAAGTCTTCCCCACCACCCACTTTTATGAATACGAGACTGCCAGTAGAAGCCAAGTGTGTAGATAGAGGATAGACAGCAAGAGGTCCTACACCGTTTACCTCTGCTGAAAACCGCTTTCCGTTGACAGTGTGCTCGGAGCCAGCAGGCAGGCTCGAGGTGCCCCAGTGGAAGTGAAGCTGGGCAGCCGTGTAGCGATGAGCCAGGCTGGAGATGTGCATGCTGCGGGGCAGGGACAATTGGACTGTGGACAGCCATCAAAGCGGTACCCAAACATACACACACAAACACACACCACAGACACACCACAGACACACCCAAACACATATACACAAACAAATATAACCTAATTCATTCAATTGTGTCAAAGCAACAGTCAGGAATATGCTGATGTGTTTCTGAGAGTGGAGGACAGTTCGAGAAACAGAGTCATGTGCAAGGTGATCTTTGAAAACTCTTTGTCAGCTTGAGCTGTCAAACGACCCCCTGTATAGAAACCAAACAGCCCATGTTGCGAGTCTACTGTCTGGCGGTGATAGCCTTAAAAATAACACGGTGGCTGTGTTGGGGATAAAGACTGACGCAGGGGCCTGCCACCGTCAGGGTGTACATCAGAAGACACTGTATGATTGGTGGCTGTTTTGGAGGGAAGGAGTTGCCTCAGCATTTTTTGATCGCACAGTTGTGCTGATAATGCCACTTAGCTGGCGGCATTGCAACCCATCAGGCATGCAAGCATAAGCAACTGTCTGGCTTGGACCCTCCAATGCTGATGACAGGTTGGTTTAACCATAGAGATAGAACACTATCTATCTCTTTGACTTTAACTGTGGCTTATGACTAACCAGTTTATCAGCTCGGTGGATGCCACCGCTGTTGTAATGTCTGTTGTGTTTTGACCAAAGCACACTGGAGACATTATAATGCTGCAGAACCACATTGGCTCAAAGCTCAATCAGACAAGGAAAACATCCATCCATCCATTAGCTATACCGCTTATCCTATGCAGGGTCGCGGGGGGGGGCTGGAGCGTATCCCAGCTGACACAGGGCGAGAGGCGGGGTACACCCTGTACAGGTCGCCAGTCTGTCACAGGGCCAACACATAGGGACAGACAACAACTCACACTCACATTCACACCTACAGACAATTTAGAGTCACCAATTAACCTGCATGTTTTTGGACTGTGGGAGGAAACCGGAGTACCCGGAGGAAACCCACGC
>JAVQIZ010024011.1:0-24265 GCA_036023535.2 Galaxias brevipinnis | reverse complement strand
CCCCCCCCCCCCCCCCCCCCCCCCCGCCTGCGCTAGTCTGTTTATGAAGCATATCTAGTTAAGAGTGTTCTCTTACATATTTATTGTCACCTCGAATGACTAGATGTATTCTTAGACTGTCCTGATATTGTTTAACTTGAAGAGTTTATTCCCTTACCCTTTAGTTACTAACTGTGTGTTCTTTACTAGAGTGGACCCATGCAAAGGGCTGATGAATTCGATTAAAATGGACGAGGAAGAAGGTAGCTTCCTTTAAACTTGGGCCTGCTTTTACAGTAATATTTCTGTTTGCTATGAATACATGGAAATAGTAGTATTTTTTGCTTCACATAATGAGAACAAAATAATGACAAAAAAGCATGACATACCATTTGGCTTTACTGTTGTATTTGATGTCTCAGCAGACCATAATACTTTGAGTTAAGGGAGGGGACTTGCCCTTACATCTAGGTCAGGAAGGCCTATATTTCCTGGTCGTGTCATTATAAGCTCTGAGAGAAGAGTTTAGCTGAAACAGGCAAGGCTGTATTTGTCATAATCAATAGCACTCTGGTGTTTTCTCGTTGCTGTCTTGTCAAGCAGGGGTCAGCTGTCAAACAGTCCTGTGATCATACTTACTTGATTGTATTTCCTCTGCAATGTGTAACTCACAAAACCTCATGACTGCAGCAGTTAGGGAGCATTTCTGTAAACAACATGGTCCTTTGTGGCCAATGAATATTTGGATGACTGCAACATACTGTCTCCAACACTTTGTTTTATGTGATTGCAATTACACATTAAACTGATTTGAAAGGATACATCTACTGTATGTATTCTACTGTTGGTAAACCTTAGTCTCTGACCCCCTTACTAGTCCTTTCAATGTGGCATATTCTTTAATAAAAGCCTATAAATTGCTATAAGAAGGTCAGTTATCTTTTTCCAAACCTTGTTTTCTCAAATTGACATCTTCTAGTGAGTGCAATAGACTCTTGCAGTCACTTACCAAGACAGTCTGATCCATCATGAGACTCTAGACAACCTCAATCACATGCGTCTTATCCAATTACAATCAAAATCATTTCAATTTAGTTCCTCCTCTGTTAAACACCATGACTCTTAGGACTCTGCCACGAGTGCATCTAAACACACACACACACACACACATACACAACTGGTTAATATTTATATCAGAAACATTTACATTACAGGGCACATTGGGTATTCATCCCCGGGGATCGTTCATGTGCACTCAATCAAGGATGTTGTCTAGGTAACATTATGTAAATCTGCATGCTGAATCTTTGGATTCAGAATTTTTAATGAAAATATGCTACTCTACTGCAGAAATGTGCTCTTTGCAGGTTTAACGACACAGTATGTTGGCATGTGTGCCAATTCAGGCCTCAAATTGGATATTAACTAGCTGTACGGTGGTTCTTCAAATGTGAATGCCTCACTTCACATTCAAGGGGATGGGGTAAGAACTCTTGAGAATCCACCAGTACTCAAAACACAGTTTATTTCATACCAGGAAATATAGCCTAGAATGGGTACCTCACTGCTCTTCTCTTTTCAAGGGTTTCAAGCTGCTTACTGAAACTAATATTGTTACAGTGTTGACCATGAATGTCGTGTATATACACTACATGTCTCCAAACCATTATCTGTGGGATTTCTAGCCTTGATAATTTCAGATAGTGCTCTGATAGAAGCATGGCCAGAACCAGAGGTGCTGCTGAGGGCAGTGCAGCGTATGTGTGAGAGCACTAGCTGGGAAACCGACAGACCGAGCCAGTGACCTAATTATGATGAATCAGAGCTGGGAAGAGCTGTCTGGACACTAGCCGCTTTAAGTGCTACTTCACTCCACAGTAACAGCAGAAAGCGTCTGAACAACAGCCAAACACGTTACCAAAATTGGTGGGGGTAATATATATATATATATATATATATATATATATATTTAAAGAAAAGAAAAAAGGAGTATTTTTCTGAAAATTGCTGAAACAGATGGAAAACAAGTGATTCATTACTGTAAGTGAAAACCTGAATAACGATAAAAAAAAAGTCCAAGCTTCTTGGCCTGTACGCTTGGCAGGATAGCTTCTGCAAGTGGTAAAAAATGACTGGATCAAAAGATGGCCAGGGTCTCCCAGGGATTATTCAGTCCATGGCAAGTCACAGGTACCGCAGTCTACCCACATCAAAAAGCAGCTGTTCAGGGACATATAACTGCGTGACCTTTCTTAACTTAATGGGTAAATAGTGAAACAGAACACTGCCAGGGCTTTGAGGATCCCCAGCTCTGTAGGGGAGCTGAACTTTGGGTCTCACCATAGTATCAGGTGCCCTGAGCTTTAGATAAGGGCTTCTGACTTCAGCAAAGAATTTAAGCAAGACTTGAAAGACTTTAAGAGGGCCAACTCATAGATCCAGAGAAAACATATTGATGGGCTTTATACATTCTGCAGTGTGATTTTGTTCTGTGACTCCTTTCCGTAATGATCTGTTCGACCCACATTTACGCTCACACTCTGTGTAGGTTGATCCTGGCGCAGAGCAGAAACAACATTTCAACACATACAGAATAATAATCCTTGGGGGGATAAAACACACACTTAATTGGGGTAGCCAACCCATTCTGATTGGGGCTCAATCCAGGTTGTTGTGTGACACTGTAGGGTCGGTAGCCTGGCACTTTTTGTGAGATGTTGGCATTCATTCCCTGTCCTAGTCTGTTTAGTGGTTATCTCATCATCACTGGGAGGGAGGAAAAGTGAGCATGGAGAGTAAACAAAGGCTGCTTGAATAAACTAGCTCCCGGCCACATTATTCAGACTCTGGGCATTGTGCTCAGCAGACAAGCCTCGACAGGACATGGACCTCCGGCGCTGCTCCTCCGGGGTTGGGCTGGTATGAGGTGACTTGTGTGTTGGAAGCATGCACAGATCCCATGGCAATTCAAATCACACACTGTGTCACAGCATATACAATCTCAGTGATTGTATTCCTTCCTAGGTGGATCTTTGCTACCGCCGGAGTGCGCGGTTCTATAAACAGAGTTGTGTTCAACACATCTGAATAGTGTATGCACCTTGTAGCTCCACCTGGGCTCTCTGGAGATAGCATGAAGGCATAGACTGTTGTGAGCAATTTCAGTTCAATCAATGAAACCACAACGTTTTTCCTCTGAAAGCAGAAAACTGTATGCTGCTCGAGCAAACAATTATGTCAAGCATTCGCCACAGGAACAGAAACTCTTCTGGGATGCCTGTGGATTGTTATTCGTGATAAAAACCAAGGTTGAACTTTAATTGCTATTATCTCCTTCCCCAAAATAGGGAGAAGGATTGCTGCACTCAGATCCCTTTGACCCAAACAAACCAAAGGAGTCGAATACCTTAGCCGCATGAAGTAATGTGTCGCAATAACACCTCCCCCGAACAGTGCATCAATATCGCCAAGACTTCCTCGGCGAACAGACTGTTTGCCTTTCCTGCGAGTGGATTGGCTTCCTAGCTGCCATAAATATCATCTGTCACTGTAGCATTCCTCCGGCCACCACAGACTTTGAGGAGTGCAGAGATTGTCTGGTCTGCACCATTGCTCTCATTCCACTGCAGTGATCACAGGAGACCTGCTCCAGCTGTGGCACAAGCTGCAGAAAGAAAAAAAAAACCCACTGCTGATAAGAGCAGAGAGGACACTGATGGATTTGGGATAAGGTCGAGACTCACACCATTTGGATTGCATTAGAGATAATGGCGGTGACATTCAGATCAGGAAACATTGAAGACCTCTCTGATAGAAGCAAACAGCAACACGCCACGTTCAAACACCATCGATAGATAGCATCGACATGTCAAGTTATTTCCCCCTGCAGTGCCACGGTGTGAGTCCACA
This sequence comes from Galaxias brevipinnis, assembly GCA_036023535.2. Lineage (NCBI taxonomy): Eukaryota > Metazoa > Chordata > Actinopteri > Galaxiiformes > Galaxiidae > Galaxias > Galaxias brevipinnis. The sequence goes on along the minus strand of JAVQIZ010024011.1, from coordinate 20,377 downwards.
GAACGGGGCGACCACCGCCGGGCGAGGGAGAACACCGACACGTCATACTTCCACGAGGGACGGCGCTACGTGCCACGGACAGCTGGAATGTTCCAGGAGGATGACAGAGGGAGTGTGCAGGCATTGCAGGGTACACAAAGCCCCCCCCCCCCCCCCGTCTCTCTCCCCCTATCCCCCGGCTCCACCACCAGCCCTCATCTCCACAGCTAACCCCTGAGCCCAGCTATCTGGCCAGGCCAAGACAAATGGCCGAGGCTGGCTGGCGGGGAAGGAGCAGCAGGTGCTGGGCTGTCAAAAGGCACTTCACACCTCCCTCCTCTCGCGCCAGTACCACCAACCTCCCCCCCTGTGTGCGTGTTTCTGTGTGTGTGTGTGTGTGTGTGTGTGTGTGTCTAAGCCACCCTCACCATGGGGGGGAATGCAGGGGGGAAGGAGGATAGGGTCTCACAGGGTCTGCTTTGTTATCAGCATGTTCCAGCTTTGAAGTGAGCGAGGGCCAGAATCTGGACTGTGTTTACTGGCAGGCACCCCCACCCCCACACCTCCTTGTGTGTCAGAGCAAGGGGATGGTGAGGTAATTACAGCTGAGTGAGCGGCCCCGTCTGTGGTGGTGGTGGTGACGCGCCGGGGAAGGTGTGGAGCGTCGGGCAGGGCCCTGGAGTCCGGAGCACAGCCCCACGTCTAGAGCTCTTCTTACTCACTAGGATGTGGTGCAGACAGGGGGAGCTCCCATAGAGGCACTGCCTGCACGGGCTTGCTTTATTAAACGGAATCAACACTACGGCTCCAGAGCGACAATGAATTGTATTGTGGTTGTCAAGTGTGGACCAATTGTATTGTTTGCCCACAGGGCATGCACTTCTCAGGTTTTGTGAATGACTGCACAGGAAGTTTTCCTAGCCAGAGGATGGATTTAAGATGACAGTTAATTTAATGTAGGGGGAAATGTCCGTGTTGCAGTAGCTTCTAAAAGATATATACAGTCTATTTTAGTTTCAATTTTATTCTGCTTTTGCATAATCTAAGTACTCAAATTGAAACAGATGATTTGAATTTTATCCTCTCCCCATCTTGGTCAAGGCTTAACTGAACTTTTTCCATAAAGCTATTACATGCCACAGATACTACTCCTCGATATTGTATCCATTATTTAGATATTGAAAGTCTAACTATTCCAATTCAGATATCATCACAATTGTATATTTATGTGTTTCCAAATTTGGTGAGACAGTGGAATGTCAGTAGGGATAATGAAATCGTCTCCCACTGTATTTGTACTTCTGCAGATCAAGAAATATTGTTCTGCACAACATGATTGAATGTGAATCTGCAGTAGTGTGCCTCTGATAGGCCTAATTGCATTCCCACATTGTAATACAGTCAACGTGAGCAGATCGAAAATAAATCTAATTCCATCGTCTGCCTTCCAAAAAAGCAGATCACACATTTCACAAAGCACACCAATGAGGGTTGCTAATGAGATTTCCCTGTTCTACTCTGCTCAGTAGCCAAAAACATATCTAGTGCTGTGTTATAGCCTGCAAGACTGCCAACAAATAGCAGCCTTGAGACTATTTAATTGAAATAATATTAAAAAAAACAATGTTGGGGTATATCAGGCCTAGTTACATCATACAGCCTTTCTGTACAGCTAAGAAGCGATTGTAATATTCCAGTTTGGATTCAAACAACTCGATGACGACGGGGAGTTTGTGTTAGGTCACAGGTCAGATTCCACATCAATCTGCCTAGGTTACGAGGCCTTGCAAGGGTCATCCTCCCAGATACAGCTGTGCGTGAACCCTGTAATCTGGAGGGATGTCATCTGGGACCACTGGACGTTGTCACACTGCAGAGACCACACTGTCTCCTCAAGACCCCTTTTTTCATGTGTAAGTCTAGATGAAACCAAATAAAAAGGAGACCAAGTATTCCAATAGGAACGCCAGGGTCATGTGGCGGATCCTCTGGGGGAGTGGCAATGTCGTGCTACATCATAATGATGACACGCAGCACTTTCATCTTGATGTTGGGATTCCAGGCATATTGCGAGAGCTAAAAATGTGTTCTAGCATAGCCGCCATTCTGAAGCTATATAGCAAGGAATCTAGGGACTTCTGTTTAAGCCCTGGGTGGAGAATAACATAGAGCAGAGCTTGTTAAAGTGACAGTGAAAGCTATTTCAAAGGCTGATGAGGGAGGATCTTCAAAGGCTATTGGCCCTCTGATAAGACTCGGTGGTGCTTTCATTGGTAAGGGCCTTTACTTTAATCTGCCATATTGGCTGAGCCGCTTATCACGTGCAACACGCCTGGAATTCCAAACGCTGATAAAGGCTTCATGGGTTATATAGTCTCGCATGAGTTGAAGCAACAGACAGGGATGGACAAGGTGTATAAAACATTTAGGAAGCCACGGCAGGCAAGGTTGCACACTACCAACCTGTAAGTCACTAGAGTGGTGAGGCGCAAATGTAGCGCTGAGTGGGCAGAATCGGATGAAGCAGTACTGTCAAAAATGTTTTAAGTCCTGCATTGTGATTTACGTTTTTCTTTTTTTATTTCAGTGTAAAGCAAAGTGAGGCCACAGATAGAAAGCGTAAAGGAATACGAGTATGGGGTGAGGTAAATCTCCTGTGAGCCGATGTCAGGAGAAAGCGGAGGCAATGGCTGACCTTGTCCTTCCTTGCTGTGGGTCTGTGGGTTTTTTGGGCCAGGGACAGGAATTCCCTGTACAGACACTGTGTCTGCAATCGCAGAGCCAACTCCACAGTAGAACGCTTTGTTCACCACCACCAAGGAAAACTTAGACAACAAAAACACACACATTCTGGAAAAGTGAACGATTGAAAAGGGGCCATTTCTCCTCAAACGGCATGCTTGGGTTTCAGTGGTAAATAATTTTCACGTTAGAAAAGGCAACATGAGTTTCTGAAATATGTCTGAACATAACATAAATCCAGCAGCTAATAAAGCGTAATTTAAACTTGCAAAGGGTGAAAGGCAGTGATGTCATGGCTTGCCTGTCTTAAATGTATGACAAAAAAAAGACCACATAACCACAGTGTGACCCAAGACATAAGTGCTTTAAAAGCAGGCAGGGGGTTACAGCTTTAGGGGAAACCACATGAAGTCCATAATTCACAGTCAAACTATATTTGCGGGTATATCACTACAGGAAATTGGCTTACATTGACGGAATTATAAAGGCAATTAAATAATATTATGGTACCCCTGATTAATATCAGTGGTGGAAAAAACTTATTTGAATCAGTAAATCAATCAAGTAATCTTGGTGGCATTAAATAGGACAATAGATTAATTAGAGTTACACTGAACTATTACTTTAGTGTTGTTTTTTCAAATGTATTCTGGAAGAGGCTCGCAGGGCTACAGTATATTGTACCAACAATGAACTGCTCAGGTCTTGGTTTGTGGTTGTACTGAGTAATTATTTTATTAGAGGTATATCGAAAATGTTATTAGATGTGGCTCCCATTTTCCGTTGTATACCAGTAATGCCAAAACTGCTCAACCTATCCTAATTTGGAAATGCCTCAAATATAACAAATGATCCAGGTTCTTACAATGTTCCAAAAATGGTGGAACGTGATAAGTGAGTAATCTTTTATTATTACTTATTATTTTACAAACATCCGTTGCGTACTTCCTCACATACAAATTTAACAATACACACCCAAATGATTTATAACGGAGTGTGCTCAAACAAGCTGCCCAACAAAATGATGGCTTATCCAATTATGTGCGTTGGTGCGTTTTTCTGTGAAGCTGGAACGTTGTTCATGACCTTTCCCTGATGGAGATGAAATTTTCATTCCCCCAGGCTAAACAAAATCTCAAATGACTCCACCCTGACAGAGCAGTCATAGTCACAGTCGTATACGGAAACAAGCCTACTGCATTATGTCCTCCCAGCTACGATAGATGAGACCGTTGTGAAATCGGGCTCTTGCTCTGCTTTTGTGTATTGACATGTCCCTGGGTGTGTGTATAGGGGGCGGATAGGGACTAGATAGTGTGGTGGTGAGGTGGCTCCATGTCTCTGAGCAGGTTATCTCGCCCCGCAGCAAGCCGCCACGCGCCTCCTGCACCTGATTGTCTCATCGGCACATTCCTGACGGGAGGGTTCAGACAGGCCAGGACATGGAGGCCCAGACACTGATACACTTGTTCAGCAGCCACAGGTGTAGTAGTTGCCCTCTTTTTTCTTTTTTAACCCGGCTCTCCCAAAGGTAGGCGTCTTGGAGGAGCATGGCTAATCTCTGGAGAGAAAGAGAAAAATCAATGACAAACGACCTTTCGTATTCGAGGAGAGCAGTGGAAAAGAACAGCCCGAGCAAAAGTTGGTTCCAATACTAATGACTACTGCTCCTTTGTTTTACAAGAGCACTTACTCACTAAAAGGATATTGTGTAAACATCTATGTCATCCAATATAAAATGTGAATTTATAATCTGAGGACTATGAGGACTTTCAGGGGCATTAGTTGGGTATAGTATATTGCATGCTGCATACAAATTCAAAAAGGAACCAAATTTAGAATCTGGCATAGTAGTCCATAAATCATTCTCAAACATTTATTCCATTTTGGGGGCAAGCATAGAAGTATATATTCTAGAGAGAACCTATTATCCAAACCTTGTGTAAGTGAAGTACGACTTCAATTTCATCAACTTCCTTATATGTCAGGCAATTCTCTTTGGAGGTAAACATATAACATATTGGCCAAAAAAAACCTTACTTCTTCATTCAGACATGGATTCATACACACACCTCTTCCAATCTGCGTCAGTGGGTTAGTTTGCTGGCATTGCTGGGTGCTCAGCCTTTTCAAGGCAGGAAATCACAGGAACTAGAGCATTTTGATGATGTAATTGGCAGCAGATGGAGAGGAAGATGGAGATAAAGGAAGAGGAATGCAAAATAATATCTGTTGGGGCACGCAGCATAGGGCTGTCAGCGGGAGTAGGGACACTCTGCCTGGACTTCTGTCTTACAGGCTGAGTGTCCTCAAAATCCATTCATCTGATTGGGATCCGTAGAAAATACATTTCAGTTTGGATTCCGCGTAGCCATCAAGCTGGGGCTGCTACCCATATTGGTTTGACACTGTGTGTGAGAGATGGCTCATTCTCTGAAAGGGCGCTTTGATTGTAGTTATCTCCACCTGATCATGGCTCATCCATGGCCAATTTGGAAAAATGAATTGGATATGCTAATACAGCAGACGTGCCCACTGGTTGTAAATGCTAGTGTCTGTGCCACCTCATTCTCACGGCTCCAGCTGGGAAGAATTTTTTTTATCCCAAAGACTCCGCACAGTCACAGCGAAACGTTCTGGAAACCACCCAACTAGTCCTACAGAGCAATATTCTCGGACAGAGAGTCATCGCCATGAAAACGCCCCAAAGAGGGTCAAGTAGGCTCTTTTTCTCTACGAGAGGTCTGACAATGGGGCATTGAGAACAACAAGCTGGGGCTGACTCAGAGGATGGAGGCTGAGGGCTGGCAGGCTGGGACCTGCACCGGCATTAAGTTATGCCTTTGTAAAGGCTGAGACACTTGCCTGTGGCAGGTGCAAGGCACAAATGTGACGCTAGCAGCGAAGATTTTCCTGCCGAGAAAGGTACCAGCCTGTCGAATTGTCAGGACAAGTTTGGGGATTCAGTTACCAGCCTGTGCTTGGGAAGCGCTTAAAGTTTCCTACAAGGCGACTTGCCCTTCTTAAGTTCAGGAGGAGGAGAAGAAAAGTCCCATTGCTTCGGACTTTACAAAATCCTTAAAATTATAATTCTGTTTTCATACCTGTCATGGAGGCTTATGCAGAACCCATAACAGTTATTACTGCTCCTGAGAATGTACTTATTATTTTCTGCCTCTATACAAAAAGCATATTAACTGAACAAAGGATCAACGAATATTCCATTGGCAGAATGGTAAGTAGTCATAAATAATCAAATCTCTTTGTTTGCTTTAGTTTCATTGGAGCAATAAGATGACAACACAATACAAAATGGTAAGAGCTTATTCACTGTCAAGCCTAAAGTTCACTGAAGGGTCAATATAACCCATTTAGTCCCCTCTATTCTGCCTCCATGGCCTTGTCCCAGAGTGTGGTCTGCAGTTGGAACAATACTTTCTGTTCGTCGGGTAGACTAAATGCTGTTGAGTTTGAGCGTCACAACGCAGTAATGGTAACACTCCGTGCCTGCGATTGTGCTATGCGATGTATAAAGGCACCTGTAGCTGCTGATGCAGTGCTTCAAAGCTCCCAGCTATCTAAGCACACATGCCTGGACCTGCCAGGAGTGTCCTGTAATCACAGCCTGACAGTAATGATCTTTCTAGAAGACCATCGGAGGGGAAGAAAACTAGCGAGAAGATGTAAGTGTAAGGAATGTGAAGAGGAATCTTCTGGGGGGAGTAAAATTGTGCGTCACATTTTCTTGAAATATTTAGTATTTTACTGTAAGTCTCTTTTTGGAAGTCAACCTCGAGGTCTTCGAAAAAATGGACTACTGTTAAAGTCTCTATATTTTCTTTTTTATTCCACAGAATAAGTTACTCTGGTATTTGAGGTTTAGCGTGGTTGTACCTGGACCCTATCAGCAAGACATATCAAAAAGCTTTACCAGCCTGATCTAAACAATGATATTTAAAATTCAAAACCTGTTTTGGCTTGTGTTGATATTCCCTGCTATAAACTAGAGATTAGTAGCCCCCATGCCAATCTTGAAACTTGAAGACAGGAGTATTCAAACATGCAGAAGCATGAATTTGAATATTGTTCAGGCCCTCTCTCAATTGTTTGTTGGGCACATGTTTTCTTTAGATGGCTGTTGCGGAGTGGCAATGTGGGGTTTTTCCAGCTTCTAGTCAAAAATAAAATGGCATCATACATTAAAGGACACTGTTTAATGGCAACAGTTACAGAACAGCTTAGAAGGAAGTGTGGTTCTGACAAAGAGACCTTCTAGCAAACTGATATGCCTGGCCTTCCCTGCTCTGTTTACTTTACCTCAATGAATAGCAGATCCACCAGCATGGCGGTGTCAGTATGGATTAGTGCAACGGTCCATCTCCCATGCCTTCCTGAATAAAACCCTCTTAAACGCAGGGGCTGTCACTCAATCTCTTGAGACGCGTACCTGCAAGGGGGACTTAGCAAGGAGCTCTGAAAACAGGCGACGACCTACACAAACACAGGAAGTGTGGATGGAGGCTAAATACTTGCCAATAAGGTATTTAGCAAAGCACAGTCCAAAACCCACTGTCATTCATCACATTTAAAAAAAAAATAGAACGTCTGCATTTTCCCTTAGTCGGTCTTCATCCCATCACAGACAGACATTCACTCATTAATGCATATGATTTCCACTAAGCCAAAGTGCCTTGCAGAAGTAATTTACATCTCATTTAATCCGACAATTAGCAATTAGCTATCTGATGGTGTCTAGGGTTTGTACGACGAATTGTGTGCTGTATCTTGAGCGAGACAGGCGGCTTTTATCTTCCAGTCGTTCCATGTAGCCCCTAGCTATCCTGAATTTTAGAATCATAGCCTTTGGCCACGAGTAAATGGGGGCTTATTTTTAAAAGCCACGAGTTCTCAGCCTGTGTCACAAAGAAAACAACAGGAAGTTTTATGCTGAACAGCCCAAAGGCAAAGGTAAGAAGTTCATGGCTTAGGATTGTTCTCATTGTAGTGAATCTAATTGAAAAAAAAATACTAAAAGAAACAACACAATTATGATTAATCGTTCAATTGGGTATCATTTTTTAAACGTTAAGACTCAAACCATGTCTATACCTATCAGCAGACTCTCCAACCCACTCCTTGTCCATACAAACTATACTTACATACTATGCAGTTTCAGGGGAGGGAAATGACGTTTTCCCATTCCATCCCAAGTATCTTATTTGAAATGCAATAGTCAACCATGTGAGCTCCTTCTATTTCTCGATTCTACTTTTAAATTTGGATGATCTACAGCACATGAGAAACGTGTCCCACGACTCTTCAGAGGTCCTTACTCTAGAGGTGATGACATGCACTTAGGATTACGTGTCCTGGAGGGTGTGTGGTATTACCGTGTCAACCAGCGACACACCACCCAGATCCTCTGCAGTCACAATGGTTATCTCAATGTACTCGTCTGGATGGACCCACACACATACACACACACACACGCACACGTTGACGCTTACATTGACATCTATGCACAAACGTATAGCTTGGTACATTTTTGTGTGTTTTTTTTGTCTTTCACTGATGAGTGGCCAAGTGAAGGTTGTAATAGAGAATATAAAGAAGATTCCAGGCAGATCAAAACTTTTTACTCAATAGAAGTATTTTTTTCTCTTCTTCTTAAAGTTCTCTGCACTGAGGAGGTTTAATTGTCCACATAATACAGTAGAGTGTGTCTCTCCCAAATCGATTCGAAACACGTCTTTTGTCAAGAATCTTCTCCTACTCTTTTCTTTTGATCCTACAATCCCATTGATCAGTGGAAAACTTCAGAGCGACTGACACAGGTGTATAAAAGGCATGCCATAAGAAATGAAAATCCACCCAAATGTCTCACACACGAGCTTATGTCCGTGGGCGTGTGTTTCCATGCCTATCCTACGGTTCTTGTGCATGCTTGTGTAAGTGTGCACAGATGTGTGAGTGTGTGTGTGTGTATGAGTGCATGTGTTGCTGCTTTGGCATAATGATAGACTGACAGCAGGAGAGGCAGCACCACCCCAAAACAGAAGAAAAGCCCTGCATTCCAGGACTGCGAGCTGTGAATCTGAGCACTGATAGCAAGTTAAAACATGCTGCTTGGAGCTATCACTGTTTTAGTAAATAGTTTAGGAGCTGGTGTTCAGAAGTCATTGCTTTAGGACAAGGGTGGATTGATTTCTCAAGTGTTGATAAGGCACTGTGATTGGCCAATTCGATTGACTGTTGGAAACAGAAATGGAATACCGCATGCTGCAATGATATTTATCGGTGGAATGCTTAGTGTTAATGTGTTTGTTAGTACTAGTGTTTCAGTTATGTTTTTGAATGATTTGGACAAGCATAAAAAAAAAAAAGTTAAGTATGGTCTTTCAATCAATAACGTTGACCAGTAATCGTTGTATCCACATTTGTATTTCATGATGTTAACATTGAAAATATTGTCAGGCACCTCATACATACTCAGGAGAGCACCTGACACTCATAACTAAAACACCTGCTTCCTCTTGGGCGCCCATTGCCGGCCAAGGAAAGGCATTAAATATTTCGTGAATAGAGGCTTTAACTCCAACCAGAGCTAACATGACATTTCCCCAGAGCTGAACTGAAACATCTTATCTTATAAATGTTTGTGGTAACCCTCATACCTCCTCACAGTCTCTGCTTTACCAACATGTATATATCCTTACTATTAGCTATTCCCTTTTTCCATTTCTCGGCAGCTGTCCAAGACTACTAAAGCGCACCGCACATAATTTCCCATTAACATTGTACAATCTAATTTAAAGGATAATGCAGTCGATATAATCCGCTCCATAAACCTAATACACCAGCATTCAGTGGTTCTGACTGTGAAATGGATGACATGACTGGGTCAGGGGCACGCTACACATAAAGAAGTGAACAGGACCCACAAATTGAAGAGCATCCCTCAACGGACTCTTGTTAGCCTTGACTTCATAATGTTAGAAATAACCTACGTCATTATCTGACCCTGGGATACATTTATAGATTTGTTACTTTGATCTTGAAAAGGGGCCAGTAATTAAGGCCAACATTTGGCACTGCATAGAAGGGCATGTATTAGGAAGATGATTTGATTCAATAACTACTTTCGTTTTTGATCACAGGCTCGATGGAGCCTCACCGCTGTTGGTGACACTATAGCGTTATGGATATTTATGGTATCGACCATAATGGCTGCCCTTGTCCAAAGGACTCCAGATTAATAAGAGAAAGCCAATTGGGAAGGGAAATGTGTCTGCGTGGGGGTGTGTGCGCGCCGATATGGTTGCCTATCTGATTAAATGAGGGATTGTTGCCACCACCTGGAGCTGTGCTGCAGTGCACCACCTGTCAGGAACACCTGGGCTCTCACACAGGTGCAGGCTTCTAATGGAGCCAGGACCTGTTGTTTACGAGCTACAGAGTCGGCTACGTGGTTATTTAGCCGGGGACTCCAAGGAGAGAGCGCGGCATGAGGACTGATGCAGTTATCAATAAACGTCAGTATGCACCGATCTCCAATGTGTGTCACGTGTAAATGGTGCACTCCTTAAAGTCTCCGTCTTTGAATTATGGCTTTGTTTTTCCTGTCTTACCCAGGCAGACAGGATATGGGTCATCATGGCAGACTACTCATAGCACAGTGCATAGCACTGCTTGGGTCTTCGCTCTCCCCCACGTTGCCGTGTGTCCTAATGCTGTGGGGGTGGGATCGCTTAAGTTGCAGGCATGATGATAGGTTGCAGTGATTCACTTAGCTGCTACTGAGGCTGAGCCCAGGAGGACAGGTCCACTGGGTGAGTCAACAGGGTCTGTTAAAGGAAGAGACTCTCTGTAGATCAGCGGCCGGTGAAACAATGGCATTTGGGAGGGTTTAACGCAGCAAGTGGCTGGGGATCCAATTCCATGCTGACGAACTGGGACAGGAAGCCGGAGCCAACCAGGAAAGACACTGCCCTTGCTCTTCCTTTTTGCCACTTTTAAAAATACACCAGCCATGTACCAGTGTCGTCTCAGCATACAGATCCTGTTTTCACCCTGGTGCTGCGACAAATATTGCACCATTCTGACAGAGAAAGTGTAGAGGGAAGTGTGGTGTTTGCATTGCTCCCAGTCATCTATGGCTTAATGATTCTGGCAGAGGCTCTCTCACTGTTTTGAACAAACAACAGCACTGTTATGCAGGTAAATGTATTCTAAAGTGAACATAATTTATAGCTCATCAGCCTCACATTCATCTTGTAATGATTTCAGTGGAGATTTGTGGTGGTTTTTCAAGGTTTTATCAGGGAATGTCACTGTCGAGAGCCTTTGACCCATTTGGCACTTCTGCATGTGCGTCATGCACCATAGGTCTTGGTCTGTTGCACTCAGTATATCCAAGAGAAATGATTCATCACTTGACACTAACACTTATGATCAAGCAAGGCCGGTTCTAGTACGCTTTGTCTGGGGGGGGGGGGGGGGGGTGTTATGTTGAGTGGAGGTGGTCAGCATAGTTATGATGACAGCTTATACAGACAGTTTTTACAAATAAATTGTGTTATAAATGTTTCCTTTTATTCCCTCTATCATATTCTTGGATTCTATCAATCTTTTCATGACAGGCCTACTCATAGCATGAGCCTTTTATGACTTGTCAAAAACCACCTCAAATTCCTTTATTCGTCTAGCTGCAAAGTGTCCTTGGTGCCTTACGATGTCAGACTGGCAGTTACTATTGTTAGAGATTGAGAAACTGGGACGGGCCACACCGATCCCGTTGAATAACTCACAGCAGCATCAGCGGCATTGCAAGGTTCAGAGATTATAAATCAAATTTACTGTAAATACCAATAGACCAAATTAGACGAGCCGCCCAACTCTCTCCATGCAAAGCAGAGCTAGCTTGTACATTTTTCATACACCCTACTTTAAAATCCAGCTTGGACCTGCTTGGATTTAAAGCTGGTATGAGCTGGTGGACAATCTTGGTCAAGCTGGTATGAGCTGGTGTCTTGCTGGTGGTAGCTTGTCTGGTCTAGTTAGTGGTAACTGGTCTACCAGCTGTCAAAAACCCAGCTACTAGCTGGTCAACCAGCTACCAGCTCAAACTGAATTTCCCAGTAGGGCAGGCTATGCTAAAAAAAAACTATCTGCCTGAAGCAAAGCCCTGATTTCTCTCTCAGAGTAAGGATGGTATAAACATCACTGAACAATTGTGGTGATAAAACAAATGGCACAAGTTGTAAGAGTTTGATAAGATTGTTGAAATCTGCAAATCTTTCTAAATCTGCAATAGTTGTATCAGGATTTGAATAAAACATTACAGATGCACATGCATGTGCATATAGTTACAAATGAGTAAGACTTATATGTGATATAATGAGACTCCTATTTATATTGAATAACCAGCCAAACATAAATAAATATATATTTGATTTTAAAGCTGTAGAGTGGGCTGGACAAATGCTGTAGCACACAAAGGATGGACTTCCAGCAGAAAATGCTCTATTTGGCTTGCAACCAATATCCTATAATCTTTGCTGTATAAAAGCCACCCCTTTTGGCTTATTCACATGCATTGCTGTGGAGCACAAAGCTGTATACTGGAGAAAGAGAGTATTAGCAGGCCCAGCTAGCTCCATTTGAATAATCACCATCATTTTCACAGTCTTTTTAAGTAATTTGTTTATTTATTGTCAGAATAAAAAACAGTTCAGATACACATAACGATTGTTGCCAATGCAACGAGCAACAGCTATTGTTTATAATTGTGGTAATTGCCAATAGTGAATTAGATTGTGGTGAATATGATTGTGACCTGCAAAGTAAATAAAATGGAATAGGTCAAATGACAATTTCAAAGCAGGGCACTGCAAGTCCATGGTTTTAATCAAGAAACACTCTATTTACAAGTATTGGTATGCATAATGAATCGAAGATAAATGAGAGTATATTGCTAATTAGATTAGCCCACTCAAGCTTTTAGGTTCTTTGGTTGGCTTTGAACGGTCTCGTTACTGTGAAAAATGAAGGAGACCTTCCACACCGAGAACAAGTGCTGCTAATAAATACAAAGTGGTCCTCTGTTTATATTGTCCATGGAAACACTGCTTAGTAATATTGATTCAGCACAGCACGTAAGGCAACACCAATAATTTCGCTTTGTGAGTATTTGTTTGATTACGTTTTATTTAGTGTTTGCTAGTAGCGGCTAATTCTTCTATAACCAGCTGCTATTACCTTCAGATTCTATTTAAAATGGAAGAAATTCAATTAAGTCCTGAAAGAATGCTTGCCTGAACTAAGTCAACTGTTGGCCAGATATGAATTGTATCTTTGTGTTAACTCCACAATTCTGCCTGGGAACAGGAGATTGTAAGATCATGACTTTTTAATGATCTTGTTGACTCTCATGTTCCTCCTGCCTGCTGGTTAAAAGGGAAATCCTTTTTAAAGAGCCTTCTAACTTTAAGCATTTTCCCAGGCAGCCACTACTTCCAAAAACATAGTGCATATCTCAGTGTGTTACAGTGCGAAACACGACTACATTCCTTTTTGTCATTTTCACAGCAACTCAATAAGGGAAAAAGTTACACCAACATAGTCTATACATCTTTTTTTTCACAACAGTTGCTAAATATAGGGAGAAAGGTGATGTGTAGGCAGCCTAGCTCTGTGAGTCAGTGTGGATAAATATTACAAGATTTCTGCAAACAACCTTTGAAAATACAGAACAATGCAATTATGCACGACCATTTAAAGAAGAACAATTAATTGTATCCCTTTATTTGTGATTTCTTTCCGCTTCATGTGTAGGAGTGTGAATGTATGAACTGTCAGTCTGTCACTATAGAACAACTGAAAACTCAAAGCATGGGTACCAAGTGTGTATATAAAGTGTGAGAGTTTGTGTGCGTGTGTTTGTGTAACAGCATTGTCTCCAACATGGCCCTGGCGTCCCCACAGCCACTAGTGGGATCCACTGTGGGTCTTTTCGCAGTAATCAGCCAGACTGTCTTGCTCTAATTGTTTCCAGATTTGTGTGGGAGGTCAGGGCCCCGGAGTGCTGATCCTTGCCAAGTTTATAAACAGAGCAGTGTTTCCAGATGGCCACTGGCTCCAGACTGGCTAGCAGGTTGATTGGGACCAGAATAATAACAGGTGGAGCACAGACAATGAATTCCTTGACACTTTCTTACATTGCAAACACACAGACACTTGCAAGCACACTGTCAGACACTCTCGACACACTCAAGGAAAGACTACTGATGCCGTCTCCTTGTTGCTGCTCAGTAACAAGCCGAACTAACAGTAACAAAGCCAGACTGCCGGAGAAAAGAACGACTAGAAACCGAAGACCGAGGGGATTTCCCCCAAACTGATTTAAAAAACGGGGTTGACTGAGATTCTAGTCGTACTTTTTCTTTTGATGAAAAAAATTGGGAAGTTGCAACTGAAGATTGCTGGAGGATTTTTAGCTTTCACCAAATCGTAAAGATTTGTTCCTTAAAACTGACTTAAAAAATGGTTTGTGTGAGAAGATTACTATTTTAATATATAAATGATATAAATGATTTGTTCTATCTCCCTCTCATGAATTAACATTTGAAATCGTAAGAGGAAGAGGTGATTTGTTTTCCAGGTTGTCAATATGACAGATCTGGCTGATATCCAGCATTGCTTTCCTGTCCTCACTTTAACACAGTCTATTTCAATGTGAAGATTTCTCAAGACCGAGAGGGAAGTCATTCCCACCATCATAAAATCATAAGCTGCTGCACATATCTTAATGCCTCTCAAGTTTTTGTTTACACAATCCAGGCCTACCAAGGTCTTTACAATAGCACTGAGAGAGCCTGGGGGGTAGGAGAAGGAATGGGGGGGGGGGGTTATGTGGGGAAGAGGGGGATTGGAGGGAAGCACGGAGAGAGGGAGTGGGGGTGGGGGGTCTCCTTTCATCGGTCTCGCTCTGCTACACTTGCTTGGGCCAAGGTTGGCCCCTGTTTTTCGGTAAGCGTACTCCACTCCAGATGTGCGCCGGCTCCAGCATGGCTGCCATGTACAGTAAATCGGCATCTGAGGGCTCGTCAATCTGTGGGGTAGGGAGCGCTGCGGTGTCGTCAGCCTCGGCCACTGGCATCAATGGAAATTTGCGCTGCCGAACTTCCATGAGACCAAGGGGTGCAAGGCAGGGAAAGGAAGGGGGATTTCTGAATACAAACACTGAACAGAGAGGAACATGATCAACAGCTAGGGACAGAAGATTTGAAACAACATACTACATTTTCCTACAGAGTTGGAATGTACTGCGCTGTGTGCCTCTATGTTGCCAAGGCAAACAAGTTTAAAATAAATTAAAAACAAATACTATAGATTGCAATTGACTTGAAAGTCATGATTTATTCTTAAATACGGAATCAAAAGAACAGACGTATGCTGGAGCATTTCAGCATGCTTTAAATGAATTCCTCATCCAAGCACAATGAGGAAGAAAACACGATACTCATGTCTTACTGGCTTCTATCCCAATGCAAATACCCTAAAAAAAACTCTTTATCAACCCTACAACAAACATTGCAATCTCACACACTGTAAAATATGATATGCTAACAATTACATTTGGACATACACGTACATGTGAGCCATGTTCACAGTAATTATATCCAATTAACAACTGTTGTCAACAAAACAAACATGGACCAGGGCGTGAACAGCTTGGCAACGTAGCACAAACGAAACGGTAATCAGTTTCTCAAGGCCTTCGAAACATCGAGGACCTGTCTGGGATGTTGGATTTACTTTAACATTAACCAAAGCATTGTAAAGAATAAGAGTCAAGATAGCGCTGATTTAAAAAGGATACTGGACAGACTCTGGACTGTCATCTGAGCAGACAGACGGCTTTCCCACCCCCGTCTCCTCGACATTCCAGGCCTCAGACTTTCCCATGCTCAGGAATAGGAGGCCTGACTCAGCGGGGCGAGCGCTGGGGAACGTGTCCTGGGGAAGGCCACGGACAACTCACAAAGCGGAGCCCAGACGTCAAGGCCGGTGTCTGAAGCTCCAGTCCCCTCCTTGTGTCCGATCCTCCCGTCGGAGGTCGTTTTGTTTTTGTGCCTCCGACGCTGTAGACGGCCTTTCAAACAAAGACACAGTACATGGAAAAGTGTGAGGCAGTTTGGACCTAGTCGGTGGGGAGCTGCTTTCCGCCACTCGCTTTTAATAAACAGTCCCACATGTGTCACGGTTCACCTGCAGGCCCACATGAGCAAAGTCTCACGGTGTGTTTATAGTCTTAGTGTCAGCAGAGCTGCTCTGGCGCCTGCGTCCATGTTGTGAGCATTGGGGACCTCCACCTCCTCCTCCTGCGCATAGCGCTGACAGAGCCCAGTAGGCGACCCCTGTCCTGGGCTTCCTGTGGGATCCCCCCTACACGCCCGCTCGCCCCGGGGAGACTTCTCCCCCTGTGGCAGCGTAACGAGGAGAGGCGTCAGAGGCCTGATTATTTGCACTGACCCAGGTCTGTCTCCTCGGGGCGGCTCGCTGCCTGGCCACAGTTGCGTTGGATCACACTGACACGGAGCAAGGGGAGAAAGCAAGGAGGGGAGGGGAAGGGGGTTGGAAACCAGGCCCTGGCTCCAGGCAGGCGGCCCTGCCTCGGCAGGTTGATGAATGTCCAAGGCTTCACGATCTTTGCCACCCAGGCCAGTGGAGTCAGGCTACAATGAGTTACAGTCTCCAGGCTAGAAGTCCCGTCCCCCCCGCCCCATCCCCCGTAAGCCTAGCCCGGTGAGCCCCCACAGCGCCCCAGAACACGAGCAGGCTGCCCTCCCTCCCCTCTCTCCCTCCACAAACACTGAGGGTCTATCCTCGACTGCTCCATCAAAGCACCAAACCACCACCAGCGCCGTCGCCTCCTACACCCTTTTAACTCCTTGGCCCTGACAAGCCCGATTCTACCCAGACGACACACACACTCCCCGCGCTCTGCGAGGCTCACCATGAACTGGCATCAGGTTTTTACTCACGTCGCACGGCCCATTTATTTTCTATCTCGCGTTGGCAGGTTGTTGCAATAGGGACATCTTTGAAGATTCCAATGTGTGCAGACACCTGACAGACTGATAAATGTTTGACTGAAAACACGAGCAGGAAATGCATGCAGTATATCGAGAACAGCATGCGGAGCTGTCAAGTAACCAAAACATTCTGTAAACAAGTCAATGCTGATTCTGGATAAGGCCATGATGCGCAGACAAGTTCTCTGATGCAACATTGAGGAAATGTGAAGAGAGACCAACTCAATGGGTGCCACTGAAAACGGTGAAGAAGTTGGCTCGTTAGTTTTTTTTTAAAACAGCAATTATTACTCTCAAAAGTCGACTGCACTTCAAAAGATTCCCTTACTCTAAAGGGCCTTTGGCTCGTCTCAAAGCATCAGTCTCTCCTTTACCCTAATCTCCACTCAAGACACTTTAGAGCGCAGAATCCAATCTCGAGGTGTAAACGGTGGAGGGCCCATGTAACCTTCCATTAGGCTGATCGTAAAAAGGAAGAGGTATGGTAGCAGGAAAACAACAGCCTTGTTAAGGTTTTGAACCCGTTGTTGCAGCAAATTGTACAAAGTTGGAGGCGATCCACCACCACAATTAGCTGGAGGCAAGCCTGCAATATTCTCTGTATTTGAACGACCACCTGCTGACTTTGGACCAATATGTACCTCTATTCATTTGCGTGTCAATAAATGAAAGCATGAAAACCTGTGGGTGATGCGCAAAGGATACGTCCAAGCATATTCCCCATAAGTAGAAGCAGAAGGATGTAGCTGCTATGCTCACTAATCCCCTAGTTACAGTACATTTGATTTAAACATCCATTTAGGATCCAATAAACGACAATTGGTCATACAGTATGTCTGAAAAATTTTGAAGGTTCACGTAATAAAACGTTACATTTTGCCACAACGTCAAACCAGACGAAGTCAAATCAATGCTGCCGAGCCACAGTAGATGAATTGGTGACATTCTGCAGTTGAGCAAAAAACATGCCACGCTATTAGAATCTCAATTATTCCTTATTACAGCAGAGCACAGTCATTACGTTACCCTGCAATTGCAATTGGCAACACTTTTTGGTAATTTGATGACGCACACATCTTGGTGCTGTTGGCAAAAGTCGAACATTGCTTCACACATATTTTCCCTCCCCAGCCAACAGTCAAAATTGACCTGCGCCCTCCATTTTGTCTTATTTTTCTCATTTGTTATGGGAAGATTATTTTTGTGTCAGAAGCAAAACCGTCATTGTGCTATTATTAATATGGCATTGGGTTTTAGCATGTATTTTTTTCAATCAAACACACATTCTATTGGGAACCTTATTCGGAACGTGTTTCTTTCGTGGCCAAACAATATTATTGTGATTAAACAGCTTGTTCAGTATACATTATTACTATATTAATATTATTGCTGTGCTGGCCAGTCAGAGTGTTATTACACAGCAGTGCACATAAATGTATTTGGAAACTGTCTTGTGTGAATGTTAAAACGTTGTTTTTTTTAGACACTCATCAATCCAGTTAAGTAGAGAAGGCTTAACATATCTGGATTTGTTTCTCTTGGCTCATGTGGGAAACAATTGGAATTTCCTGGTTCAATGAAGGATAAGCAGGTTGAGAAAATGTGAGCTATATATTTGAAATTCGGCCATGAACACATACATGAAAAGATAATATTCCACTGTTGCCCTGTTAAACTGTGGCAACTATCCACCCCCAGAGGGACATCTATTCATTGATTGCTTCACCCACATAGTCCCCAGCACTAATAAAGTTGTCAGTACACACACCCTGTCCCTTAGTGGGCATTCCCACTGAAACCCATTAGACACCAGTTAAAAGCGTTTAAGAAGACTGGTAATCAGCTGACACGGGACACGCTCAAAGGATGCTTTGAGTGGCTCTTTTGAAAGGACCCACTGTCCTGCCTGTGACCCATCCGTCTGTTCCCTTTAAAGCAACTTCCGGCCGCCCCCCCACCCACTGGGGCTGGAGACATTCCTCCCAAGATGGTTGAATAGCAGCCCTGTTGCATGTCAGTCGAGGCGGCAGCAGCCAGGCAGTTTACAAGGTCCCTGCTGTGTCGAACTGTGACCTGGCCCCTTCGAGCGTTGCTCCCAGGTGACAAATAAAACACTACCCCCCTCCCCCCCCTGCCAGGAGTGGGCCCACAGGCTTCACAATGCTAATCTAATTGTAGCTACTCTTGAGTGTCCAGTTGGGTACTGTGCCAGCCATTCACAGGGTGTACTACTAATTGGGAAATAAACTGTGTGGTGACAAAGAGTCTGGGATGGGGAGGTTAATGGTGAGTCCTTTTAAATGGCCACTTACAGGGAATTACATGCCTCTCACAAATGGCATTGTTGGTGCGAACGTTCTTTTGTTTTTCACCGACTGATACGGTCTTTTTTGTGGGTACGACACATGGTTATTCTGTTCAACACTTCCGTTAATGCTGCTGTTGACATAGTGCTAGTTAATCGCTGGAAAGTGGGCATTTGAATGCCTAATGGCATCAATGAGGTCATACTACAAGAAAATACTGCGGTAAATTACTTTGGTAAATGTCGCATAGAATGCGAAACAGAAGCATTGAATTGAGTTAAAGAATCCAGCAGTGGTCCTCCTTGTAGAACAGAGCCTGTCCTTTGGATCAAATGGGCGGGTTCTCAGCATGCTATCGGAGCTGTTAACACCTATCCTCCCAGGGGGTCAAAGGTTGAAATCTTGGGGCTTCAGAGAGACGCCAATGGCTGGGTATGGCCAGGATTTACTAGGACGTCTGACACACACTTACCGCCTGCAAATTACCCCTGCCCCCCTGTCCCAAGACAGGCCAGTCCACCTATTTGACAAAAAATAAACTGGAGAGTAGATTTCAAAGCATATCTCTTTGTGAGCAATGAACCACAATTAACTTTTTTGAACATGGTTTGTACATGTGTACCACCAATAATGTTCAATATGATGGTTAATTTGACGACTGAAAATAAACGGCCAACAGATTACATATTGAAGTGCACCCAGTTAAAGGTTGTGGAAAGCAGAGGTGCTGCAGCAGCGAATAATTACAATAGGCATAAACTGTGAAAGGAATAAAATTTAAGACAAACAATATGCAAAATGGTCATTATGAAGCTGATGAATTTAATCTGAGTGTTACAACAACAAGAGAATAACCTGGCTGTCTAGAATAGCAATGCCTCTATGGGGTTTAAAGGGGACGCTGAATAATGAGAGGAGCAATAGTCTCCCTGTCTCGGTCTCAGATGTGTTGATGATGATGCACTTTTATTATGAGAAAATGATAATGAAAACAAGCCGCCCGGAATTCTGAATACGTGAAAGCTCTGCACGTCTTTGTCAATCCCTCACATAATGGAAGGTTGCTTTAATAAAAAAAGTTTGGAAAAGGAATTCAACTAACACGCTGATAAGAGACTTTAAAATCACCCCCGCCTCACCACCTCCTGTTCTTCAATTGGCATGCAGACGTTGTCAGGCACCTCAGTGCACCGGTCTCCCGTGTGGTCCGTTGGATAAGAGGAGGAGAGGTTAGAGAGAGAGAAGGATAGAACA
>JAVQIZ010024002.1:0-12185 GCA_036023535.2 Galaxias brevipinnis | reverse complement strand
AACAGGACAACAGTGGGGATGGGGGGGGGGGGGGGGGCGGTAACAACGAGAGAGAAAGAAGCGAGAAACTTGCAAAATAAAGAAATATGGAGGGAATGGGAGAATAAACAGCAAAGACGCAAAGATCAGGAGGGGGGGTCTACTCATATCTCGACATGATCCGTCCGGTGGCTTGCAGACAGACAGTAAGCTAGGGAGACAGTAATCCCAGCCGCCCCAGGGTCACAGCAGCGGGCCCCAGAAGAGAGCTGGTCAGCTGGGGGATCGAGGTGCGGGACGTGGGGTGGGGGGCTGGAGGGTCTTATGTTGGAACTGTGAGTAAAGGAGCTCTGGAGCCAGCCAGACCCCCTTCAGGCTTACAGACAGTGCGTTTCACTCAACTGTAATATACCTTTGGCTTTGTTACTGGAACATGAAATCCCTGTGTTTCATACAGTAAAATACAATCCCACTTCCGAATGTCGGGCAGGTTACGTCTAATAATCCGACACCGCAGGAAAATGGATTCGACGTCGATATCTGTGTAAGGTTAATCCAGCATTTGGGGTTCAGTTTCATTATCTAAGTGAATCTTAGCGTGCATTATCATCCATCAGTGGTTAGGACTAGGGGCTAATCCTAATCCAGCTATCCTCTAATGAGCTAATCCCTGCTATTCTAAGTCTGGCCTGTTGAAGCCCAGTCAGGCCACCAGCCAAAGGGAAGCCCAGGGCTGAGCCAGTGGAGGGCTGTGTGGTGGTGGTGGTGCCAGGCACACTACCCTTGACCCACTGGCAACTCAGTGCCAAGGCCCTATTATCTGACTTTACACAGGCCAAACATCCTGTCAGGATGTTGTGTTACACACATGCAAGCACACACACGCACGCACGCACGCACGCACGCACACACACACACCACCATTCCAATCCACATGACCCTGTCCAGTGAGGCAGCACCTACAGTGCAATGAATGAGTCAGCCATTGATCCCGTTCCACTGATAAAACAGTGAACAGTGAGTTGAGACGGCCACGGAACGTTTTGAAGACAGCAGCAGCTCACAGTGCTCTACAAAGCGGCTGTAGAAAGCTGTGGTGTAACTGTACCGTAGGCTACAGGAGCACACCGCAGGTACTGTATGCAGCTGGAGCAGGGCCTGTCTGGGGGAGAGGGGCCTTGGGTTCCCCTGGGCAGCTAGTACAGACGAGTGGAGCGATTCTGGGCTATTTTTGGGAGAGGAAGGAGGGAGGGATGGGAGAAATGAGAGGGGCTCCGTCGGGGTAGAGAGAGGGGGGAACAAAGACCAAGGACAAACGGACCGGAGGAGTGAGAGAAGGGAAAACACAGCCAAAGTCCTGGTTCCTTACGGTGCTACGGAAAAGTGTGTACTTTGGACAAAAACGAGCAGTGAGGAAAACATTTTGTAGGAGTCAGGATCAGTGTGGAGAAGGAGAAGGTGAAAGAGGAGGAGGAAAAGGAGGAGGGGGAGGAGGGGGGAAAGGAGGAGGGGGAGGAGGAGGATAAGGAAAGGGGGGAGAGCAAGCCAGAGGGAAAAGGAGCAGAGGGAGGCAGGGCTGAAATGTTGAGGGAAGGAATGGAAAGTTCTGCTCTCAGTAAAACATGGAGCGCTGAGACGTCGAACACACGGCCAAACACCCCAAATCAACAAACAAATACATCTCCCTGTCACGGACCAGTGAGGGAGCATAACACTTTCTGGAACGAACCGGATTGGAACGGAATCGGGGGGAAAAAGAGATGGCCTCTTAAAAGAAAAGTCCGAAGCTCTCTTGGCCTTTCGAGGATAAAACGCGACCCCCAGGACCACCTCCTTCGGAGAATGTCATCCACCAGCCTGGGACGCCTCTGTAGTCCAGAGAGCTGCAGGTGGAGCACAGTAAGGGAGTAAGGGAGGGCCGTCTGCTGCTAGGTGACCGTAGGCCGGGCCGGAGGTAACGCAGAGGACAGCAGAGAGGCTAGTGTTACCGTCGCTGGGCTAATCCCCAGATAACCTCCGGGGGGGGGGAGGGTCTAATGGTGTAAAAGGAGCTCTCTGTGCACTAATTCCTTAGTTACCACAGCAGGGCTCTGTGTGCACTGTAACCTTATCTCCCCACCGCCACGCGTGCATGCTCACTGGAGCCGTGGAAGAAAACCCAAACGAGACGGCGGCCACCACACGCACCGCGCCAGGGCCACTCCTCACCAGGCTTTCAAAGGTCAACCCCAGGGAGGCCCTCGCAAAACGGGGCCCCGGTCCCTTTTCAAAGGGCAGCAAAACGGAACGATATCCTGCCTTTCAAAGCTATCTATGGGGCTTGTGAATGGGGGGAGGAGGAAGCTGTCTAGACCCCCCCCCCCCGATGGGTCTATCGGTGGTTAACCGTGGGGATATGGGGCCTGTGAGTGGGGGGAGGAGGAAGCTGTCTAGACCTCCCCTGATGGGTCTATCGGTGGTTAACCGTGGGGAGGTGATGACAGATCACACGGGTCAGCCCTCTCCTTAGTCCTCCTAATCATCCTGTTAGCGCACACACACGTGGTCTGCGATGGCAGTGGGAAAGCATTGCTAGCTTCGCTGTTACTTTTTTTTTTATTCCAATCCATGGGGACGTTTATGATGGGGTGTGTCTTTTTTTGGCCTTATATGTGCATTGACGTAAGTTTTTGGATCACTGAAATCATAATAAAAAATAAAAAATTATATAAAATACATACAGTATCAGTCAAAAGTTTGGACACACTTTCCCATTGAAGTGAACGAGAAAGCGTGTCCAAACTTTCGACTGGTACTGTAAACAATTTAGATATTTATTCAAAATAAAACGCAACTCATAAATACGAGCCCTCTTCAAAGAATGGAGCCTAGGCGGTGTGTAGAGGCCCCCACTCCACTACCCGTACGTTTCCTGAGCGGCTGGGCCATCGGTGGGACTCTCCTTCTAAAGAAAAGCCCGCGGCTTATCAGAGCAGAGCCACCTCAGCTCTCAGCCGACGGCGATAAGGCTCCAATGGCCGGGGGGCCCGCGGAGGGGGCACGTTCCACCCCGAGGACGGCCGTGTGCTTTGGGAGGGGTGTGGTCAAGGGGCTACGGAGAAGAGGCTAACACCGGGGGCAGAGAAAGAGGGGCCGCCAGGGAGAAGTGGGGAGGTTGAGAGGGGTGCGTTCAGGGGCGCTACACAAGGATTCACATACTGTGTGCACGATACGTACAGGCGCTAGTTGCTAAGAGGTGTGTGTTGTCGGGCTCGTTCAGGGCTGGTACCCCAGCACAGTTCCCAGGAGGAGGGGGGGCAGGCTACGGGGGCCAGGCTTGTAAAGAGGCCCAGACCCTAAGTGATGGGGAAGTGGAACGCACACCATCTCACACAGTGTAAGTACCTACATCACACTGACAACGGGCACACAAAGTGGGCAAGAAGAGGAGGAAGGAGAGAAGAGAGAGGAGAGAGGAGGTGTGGGTACAAGGGGCAAGGCCAAGCAGGGAGAAAAAGAAAGGGGAGAACAGAGGAGAGAGAGAGAGAGAGGGGAGTGAGCGATGACAGCACAGGCCCCTCTCCAGCAGCCCTCCCCCTGGGGCCGCTCTGGCATTTCCTGTCCGTCCTGCACCACTGACACACACACATACACCCATTAAAACACACACACACACACACACACACACACACACACACACACACACACACACCCATAAACACACACACAGCCATCAGCACATACATACATACAGCCATCAACACACAGACACACATACGCTCACACGTGACTCCTTTCGTGTTACACAATAATGTGAAGAATCCATGAACACATATGGTGGGGGAGTTACTCTTGGTGTGGACATGTTATCGGTCTTTGACATTTTCCCAACAGCCCTGCTCTCGCGGGCTATCCTCCGTGCTTTCCAGTTTTCCATCTCTTTGATCATTCCCCCAAATCCCTTTTCCCTCTGGATTCCCTCACAGTGCCCTGTTCATCTTCACTTCCATTCTGCTGTCCAGACCCGGAGATTCCGAGCACTCGTTCATCGAACTAATGGTTCTCCGAGCTTCTATGAAGATTCCTCTTCTAGTGCTTTTCTCCCAGGCCTCCTCCTTTCATTCAACTCCCAACTGGAACTTCTGTGCCCCCCTTTCTCTCTCTCTCTCTCTCCTCTGCGGTCCACTTGACTATGTCTATCCCCCTTTGTCTCAACTCTACATTTTCCCTGCGCTCATCGCCCGGCATTCCCACAGCAAACAGCACTATGCTTTCCCAGAGGGGTAGTCAGGACAACCATTCCCCCTCCAGTCACCCATTGCAAACACAAACACATACATACACATACCTCCACAACAGTATAGACAAATACAAATCATAGATAGATTTGAAGGAGGAAGTACTTTTAGGTTAGTTCCTGTTCACCTATGAGACAACAGCCGAAAACTACTAAGATGCATTTCAACCATGCATTTCAAAGCAATGAAGTGGTTGGTTTAGTTAGCCTACCATATTAGGACAATGAGAGCAGCATGGGGTGTTGTAGTGTTGGTTGCGTGTTTGTCTTTGCGTTTGGGCTTCTCTGTGTGTGTGTGTGTGTGTGTGTGTGTGTGTGTGTGTGTGTGTGTGTGTGTGACACATTATATCATATCCTTGTAATTACACCCACTTTAACCCCATTTCTGTCACAGAGTGTGGATGGATGGACCGCGGGTCTGGCCCGCCCACAAAGAACAGTCAGGCCCAGCCAGAGCAACTCAAAGCAAGACGAGACCCTCCTAGTTCCAGCAGGCCCGGGCGTACAAGAGCTGTCACGCTGATCCCTCCACACACCCCGATACTGCCAAACCCTTTACCAACCCATCCGGCCTAGAAAGGGTTTAATCCCGTGTTTGAAAAAGGTGAAGGTTTTGAAGACGTTTAGCTTCAGGGGAAAGCACCAACAGAGGGGGAGGCGTCGGAGGCAGCAGGTAGTTACACAGGCTAACAAAACAATGCTGTTTATATGGAATACTTCACAAGGGAGGATGGGAGATGCCGAGGGCAGCATTGATTAGGAATATTGCTGGGATATAATTGGACGATTGAGCTCTCCACAGCGTAGAGCGGACCTCCTCCCAGCGCTCCAGCACGTTTCCATGACCTTCCAGCTGTGCTGACACAGGCCAGCTGTGTGGGGGTCGTCGTGGGGGCCGAAGCACCAACATAGAGCATTGTCTCAGCCTCTGCCAAAGCACAGCGGCAAATCCTCACTCTAACAGTGTGTCTGTGTGTGTGTGTGTGTGTGTGTGTTGACTTCATTCTCTCTCACAGACATGAAGTGTCTCTGTTGGGCTCAGCCTGGACACACCCCTGGTGCCGTGTCATGGCCGGTGCCAGGGGTTTGGAATCACAGAGAGCTGCCTCACACGCCCTTTGACAGGGCACGCACTCCAGGGCAGCGAGCACGCCACACTAACACTCCCGTCAATCTAAGCGCCCTGTTTGCATCGTATTTGCAAGACGATTTTGCCTCAACGCACAAAGACAGAGGTGGCGTTTCCAGTGGAAAAAGCCACGGTGTCTTCGTGTTGGGGGGGCAAAGCCACAAAAACCTCACTTGGACACAATGGTACAAATTCCAATTGGAAACAGTTTGTGCAGCAAATGGCGCCGTTGAAGGCTTTGAAAAAGGTGTGTCGTAACTTAGAACCACAGAAGAGAACACTATCGTGTATTAAACAGAAATTCTGACCAATTGGAAGCCGCAAATATGTCCCTCTAACTAATGAAAGAGTTGTAGGTTTAATTTTTCATATATTTAGGGCCACACAAGACACATACATTTGTGCAAGCATGCATAGACCAACATAAACACAAGAGCACAACCTGCACTTGTCTGATCACGCCAGACTTGCCATTACCCTGCAGCCTTCGTCACACACACGCACGCACGCACGCACGCACACACACACACACACACACACACACACACGCACACACACACACACACACACACAAATACACACACACCCCGCGGGCCTGTAAACAATGTTTAGCAGAGCAGTAGGCCGTGGTTTGGAGACACAGAGTACCACAACTCCCCTAAGCTCAGCGAAATATGGGAACCACTGTAACAACCCCCTCTACCATCATCATCATCATAATCCTCCCCCCACACACACCTTCCCGGGGGCCACACACAACGCTGAGGCATCGCGGGCGGGCGGGCGGGCGGGCGGGCGGTCCCTGGGTTGACAGAGTGCAGGCCCTGGCAGCCTCCCTGCCCTCCCTGTGGCCCTGCTGCAGCCATGAGGAAGCTCCCTATCTCCGGGCATATCGATCGAGGCCTCCGCGGCGGCGCGTGCTAATCGCGCTGCATCTGCTTCCTGTCTGGCGCCTACCTTAAGCACGCACGCTTCCTTGTGCTGTCAACTGCCTGCCTCCCCCGCTGGACTGAAAAGTCACTGCAGAGATCGAGTGATCAGGGTGAGCGAGCTACTTGGGGAAACGGAGAGAGAGAGGCCTTATCTCTGGGCAGGTATCCAACAGGACTTTGACACGCTGTGCTGCAGCCTTATCTGTAAGCAGCATCAATCACAGTCTTATTGTCCTGTGGCAGGTGGACAAAGAGGACGAAGCCAACAGACCGGTTGTTTTATTTCCTCCATGAGATCTGAGCACTGGGTCACCGGATTGACCCCTTCCGATGAAGGAAAAACACATTCGCCGACCCAGAAAAAAGGACTGTGCTGTCAGGGTCCACTTGTGGATGTTAAGCAGCTCAGAGCAGTTTGATTCAGTCAGAAACGACCGGCGTCGAGCGGGGTGTAAGTGGCCCTCGCTACTGGAAACTAGTGGTGACGGCATTCTGAGTTGAAGAGGCAGCTTAGTGGTAAACCCTTGATAACCGCCTGACAGATAATGGCTGTTTAGGTTTACACACACGGAGGACTGGGACTTGCTGCACGCTGCCATCCGACACTAACAAACGCTCACGGATACACGCACGCACATCCTTACACACACGGTCGCAGTCATGCGTTAACTATGTCACAAACACACTCTCTCTCTCTCTCTCTCTCTCTCTCTCTCTCTCTCTCTCTCGTCCACAGGTGCGCTCCGTGGCGGGGTAACTCTAGACCACGGAACCCTTTCGGGTGTCTCTCGGTCATGCACGAGCCTGTGAGGAGCCCCTGTCAGCCAGCAGAAACACCGGCACCCGAGGCCTGCTCGGGGAAGGGACGCTCCTCTCCTACCACTCAATATAGGAACAAGTGAGTATTCTCCCAGGAGATCAAAGAACCTGAGGCAACGGGGAGCCGGCGCCCGGAGAGCCGAAATGATAATTACCACGACGCTTCACCTCGTGTTTCCAAAAGGGCTGAGTCACTCCTGGAGTAATGGAAGACAGTAGAGGAAAGAAGAGTACGCTGAGACTTCGGTGAAGGTGGAAGGGGGGGGGGGGGCAGATCATCTTCAGCAAGTGAAAAAGGTTGTCGATTTACAACACAGCTCGACGAACAAAGGCATAGTGTTACGGCCTTGAAACTCAACAGTTGTTATGATGATTGGTCTGTATTGAGCTATGTGGCCTGGCAGCTATCCTGCCACCCCAAAAGGTTACAGTATACTGGAGACAGTGCCTCGCCGACATTCCTGCGCCGTCAGATCACAGAGACGTTGTCCTCACCTGTTGCAAAAACGAGAGACGTCAGTTAAACAAATGTTATTTGAGACCGGTGAGCGCGGGCCACTGGTGTCAACACAAAGAGAGAGCGGGCAAGGACATGATTGCCCACATAATTGTGGGGTCGGTGGGGGGGGGGGGGGGGTCTAAGCCAGAGCGACAACAAAGAGATCCCAAACACGGTCGAGCAACGATAACCCCTTCCCACATCCCTGTTCTTGAAACTTCACCTCCACGTAAACTTGGTCAAGATGTTCCTTTCGCGCTGCTTTGCCAGTGACGTCATCCCTGTCGGAGCTCCCCACGCTCCCCGCGCACACACAACCACGCCCAGAGCAAACAGCACGTCCACCAGCAGCAGTCTGAGGGGGCAGCGCGTTTGGCCGTGTTCAGTCGCCCCCGGGCCCACAGATGTGCAGACTCAGCCCCCACCCAGTACCAGTGAACACCCCGGGGGGGTCATGTTCCTGATGAGCTCCCCGTCTGATCGTGTGTGTGCTGAAGGAGTGAAACAATGCCGTACCCTTCAACCGGCTGAAGAGACTACCCGTCCAGCGTCTCAACTAGAGTGTTCTGCAATGGTGAGGTCAGGAGGGGGGGACGACTCAGTGCTACTTGTACTGGAATCGTAACGCTTCCCATCCAGTTCCACGCCGGCGGACAAATCACCGGGAAACAGAGCGGCTCACGTTCGAGCAGTGGGCAAACCGGTGGGAGAAGGAGAGCGCGCGAGACGGAGAGCGACTGAACGAGCCCTTTTATCGAGTCATGAAAACTGAGCGAGGGGAATTTTCAGGCCCCCAGACTGATGTGGTTGCGCTCGGGCCGAGCTGTGTTTTATGAGCGTTGCATGGAAGAATGCAGAGGTACGTGAGCTCATTGACTGCGCGCGGTCACGACAGCCCCAACATACAAATATGTTTATCATGCAAACGCTGCTCTTGACCATATAAGTCACTCCGTGTGCATAGAGCGTGTTCACGTCTTGATTTTATAGAGGATGAAAACAAAAAAAACAAAAAAACTTCTGTTAGGAAATACAGAGAACCCATACGTAAATACGCACGGACCGACACACACATACAAGCACACACACACACACAACTTATTCGTCTTAAGAGTCCTCAGTGGGCGTGGGACCTCCACTGCGAAGAGAGTGGAGTGAAGGAGGGACGTTTGGAGGCAGCCCCTCTGTTCTTCCAGGCCTCCCCTCACAGGGGCCGTTTCCCATTCAGCCAACAAGGTCATTAGATAATACACACGGGGAACCTCAAGGCCAACTAAGAGGGGGTTGGGACTCCACCAAACGACCCTCCCCCCCTAAACTCAGCCTGTTCTCGCCGCTGTTCCCTTTAACGCAGTGAGCTCACCTAAATATCAAAGAGAAGACTCTCACAAATGAACGCACTTCAGATTCAGTTGTTCAGAAGTGCACTCATAATCACATCCCTCCCATACACACACACACACACACACACACACACACACACACACACAGGCAAACACAGAGCTATGTGTCTACTACTCCTACAAGGACTCAGCAAAGGCTAGGCGACTCATGATGTCATTATTCCTCCCCCCACCCCGCGCTCTCTGCTTTCAGTGCAGCCAGACAGAGCTTACAGAGAGTTATTCAGCTTTTCAGAATGGCTTTCCTCTCTGTTGGGGGAGCGTGTGTGTGTGTGTGTGTGTGTGTGGTGTGTGTGTGTTTGTATTATAAAAAAAGAGAGAGAGAGAGAGAGAGAGAGAGAGAGAGAGAGAGAGAGAGAGAGAGAGAGAGAGAGAGAGTGTGTGCGTGAGTGTTTAACAGGCAGGGGGTTGGCGGGGACGGAAACCAGTACTGTTTAGCAGTACAACTCTGTGACGGCGCGGCTGGTTCCTCTCCCGTTGTGACCTCATCAGGTTGTCGTGTGCATAGGGACCAGGGAGGCTGTCTCTGTATCCTCTCACTGCTCCTGGGTCAGCTACACAGCTTTTGTAGACTACTGGAAAGAGTGTATAGTGGAGGGTGCACAGTCTACTAGCACGTCGTTGCTTTGGCCTGCATGTGCATGCCTTTTTGATTGGCACGGAGAATGCTGGTGGATCACCTTGGTCTATTGAATCACTAATCTCTGTTGCTCAACCTGGTGCCATGGTGTCACCGAGAGAAGGAGGAAGGAAGTGGGGAGCAGAGAGAGAGAGAGAGAGAGAGAGAGAGAGACCGACAGGAGCAGTGGGGGAGGAAAACGTGAAAAAATGTCAATCCGACCTTCTCCACAGAAAACACAAGGTAACTTCTGACGGTGACAGTCTATATTTGGAGCAGGGACATGGAAACACAATAAAGGGTTTGTGTCATGCTGTTCCAGACGCAGTGAAAACAAGCTGAGCAGACAGTGACACTTTATCGGCCAGTGAATGGACAGAGAGAGAAAGAAAGAGAAGGGGGGAGAAGGGGAGAGAGATATACTTTTTTTTTTCATTCATAAACTAGCAAGAAGACGAAAAGGTCAACTTTACTTGATTCATAGTGTAGAGAACGTTCCACTGTAACCTTTGCTGTATTTGTCCAAGGTCTTTTGATAGACTATTTACAGACTATTATTATGCATTCATTGTAAGGTCAGTTAGTAATGGCTTGTGGGTGTTTGTGTGCGAGTGTGTGGGGTTGGGGGAAGGGTGTTCGGATGGGTGCGTGTGCCCCGGCGTGCCCGCCGTTGTTTGCGCGTGTGGTCTCCAGGGTCCCTGTGCTTGACCAGATGCTGCAGTTTATGAGCCAAGTTGGATTGTCTCTGCTCGGTGTAGAATGACCACCCATCTCATTAACCGCCTATTAAGCAGAAACCCGATCTTAGCGCAGAGCACAAAAAATAAAGTCATAGAGCCCTGGCCAACAGTCGAGCAACTGAGCGCATGGGCACATTGCCGACCGCCCATCGGCTACAGGTGCTATATGAAAAGGTACCACGGAGGTAGCCAGTTGCCTGAGGGCCTACAACGACCAGCTTGTCCTGAGACGCCTGCCCCGTTATCTTCTAGAGGAAATGTGAAAGTTTACAAACCAGCAGTGTGACTAATTAACCAGTCTATCTACATGCCAACTAGATTAGTCTTCCGTTAGTTCACCGTCAATTGTAGCCTAATCCATGTGCGTGCTATCCTTTGGTCACCTTCCACTTCTCGTTCCACTCATGGGGATTAATTAAAACTCCGATTTGCATTCCACAACGTGCCTACATGAATAAACGAAGAGCCTGGAAGTCGGTTTAATACTGCTAACCAGTCTGTAACTTTTGAATTAGACTACATCAGTCATATTAAAACATGATAAACCAAAGGAGCTTCAGTAATTTGGGGACATGCATGCACAGGGCCAAGTGTGTGCAACTTACTTATCGACTACTAAAATAGCAAAACATGCGAAACTTACCAGTTTGTGGAGGATCGGGGGTTGAGAATGTCCTCTTTTGCAGTGAGCAGCGAAAGGCTGTAGGTGTCAAGGTTAACCGCTCGCATGATGACTACGTTTCCAATCCTCTCACGGAGTGTTCTTCAGTTGTCCGGTTTGCTCTTGCGTTGTCTGCAAAAAAAATGCTTGAGCCACTGATGCGCGCTCCCCGCCAACAGAGCTAAAGGTAGACAAGTTGAATGAACGCAAGTTCATTCAAAGTCTAAAGCAACTATCTGTGCGTCAGCCAAACCCAAAGGACTAAAATGCGGGCGCAGTAAGCTACACGCGCGCATGCAGCATAGAGGACACTGCACTACTGTGTAGCCTCCTGCGTAGTGTGGAAGGACGCTTTCTGCAAAAGCCCCACCTCCCGTTCCGAGGGTGGAGAGTCCTCTCTCATATCTGGTTCACTGTGGTAGTAGCTTTGAAGTATGTTTGAACTTTCTATTTCAAGCCTCATTTTAGAGGACTTTATTTATTTACCTCACCCATGCACACTCCTATGTAATAGGCCTATCTCCACAGATCAAGTGATTATTTTGCACATCATGCACAGCATTTCAATATAAATATAAGTTGCTTAAAGCCTATCACAACGAATATTGTCACCCAGACCCATTCCTGTTAGAATTCCTCTTATAATGAAAACAAAGCCATCAAGGAAGTTGGTGATCTTTGGTTTGTATGGGGCTGCTTCACTGTGATTTGGACAATGACGAGAGCGCAGGCACGGCAGGCATTTATTGGAGCTGTCACACTCTTTGTCCCCTTGGTCAGCTCCTTGGCATCCCCAACAGAGTGTATTAGCAGTGGGAAACCTTTCACAGTGAGACAGCGAAGCCAAGCAGGACCAATTTCATGGGAACTGGCTCTGAGGCAGGCAGACTGCACTTATAGAGAAGAGAAAGGGAGACTGTTTCTGCCTTTGACTGGCTGGGGGTCTGCTCAACATCCTGTAACTCTGTCTCTCTCTCTCTCTCTCTCTCTCTCTCTCTCTCTCTCTCTCTCTCTCTCTCTCTCTCTCTGTCTCTCTCTCTCGCCCTCTCTCAGGGTGATGAAGTTAGTTGTTAATTGTCGTTAGTTGTTCATTTCTCGCTCTGTCTTCCACGGCGTGATCAAGCCGTT
>JAVQIZ010023990.1:0-10565 GCA_036023535.2 Galaxias brevipinnis | reverse complement strand
CTCTCTCTCTCTCTCTCTCTCTCTCTCTCTCTCTCTCTCTCTCTCTCTCTCTCTCTCTCTCTCTCTCTCTCTCCCCTCGGGGTTTGTGTAGAGAACTGAAACCTGCCACTTTAACTTTGTCAGCTTGTCGAGGTCTGACTCTTTCATTCTCATGTGCAGAAAAACAAAAACACCCATCCCTTCTCTCCCCCACAAACCAGGTGATTAGTGTAACGTGTGGGGAGGAAAACCACCTCCCTTCTGACCAAATGCTCCCTTTTCTAATGCCAAAAACAGCACCCTCATGCACAGGCACACATACATTAACATACACAAACACACACATACCCTCCAACAATGACAGAATGGGCAATGTGGAACCTTTGTCTGCCATCGAGAGTAGTTTAAAGTGTGACCTCCACTCCAAACACTGAGTCACACTACTGGGTGAGGCAGCTCATTTAAAGGGTCATTACACTGGATGGGGGTTTGTTGTGCCAAGCAAAGGGTGCTTTACAGCTGAGTAGTTTCAACATCAGCCTAGAAAAGCGGGCTGCGCTTTTGTCTACAGGCTCCAGTCTCTTCTCTGCCCCAGTTCCTCGTTCTCAAGGTAAAGATGTCTGAACCAGCTATTTCACGGTTTTCCTGTAACATCCGCTGCCAAGAGAGGTACGATAGCACGCTAATTAGGACAGGAACTGGAGCGTACTGCTGGGAGGGAACACTGCTGTTATAGTGTTTAAGGAGGCTGGTCTCACACACACACACACACACACACACACACACACACACACACACACACACATACACTTTTAAAGGGTCTAAATGCTCTGTATGTTGTTTTAAAAACTAGGCAACTGTAGCTAGCTGCATGCAGGCTGCTGTGTCTATGTTTGGACTAAGTAAGCCCGCTGCCCGTCACTTTAGCTAAATACCCAAATTAAGTCCCCTAACTCCTCTATTTTTCTCTGCTTATTCTCTAGTCTCTGTCATTGTTTAGTTGCTGTTACAAAGAAAGCCAGAAAGCCAGTGACAGAGAACGAGAGTGTGGGGAAGTGTTTATAGTGCCCTGAGAGCCATTTTTAGAGTGACAAGCGAAAAGAGAAAGGTATAGTTGTTGTGTTGATGGAAAACAATAAACTCTCTGCGGTGCCTGCTTTGGGTCTTAGTCGGTCTCCCCTCGCCAAAGCGTCTCTCCTTTCAACAAACTGACAACGCTGCTGGCAGACACATGCTCTCATACTGTGGTGCCTTTTCCACTGTGCAAGTGATTGGAAACAGGCAATTCTAGGAAATATCCCTTCATTAAGTCCCCTACTAAACACCCCTGTGTGTTTTTCCTGCAGACACACACACACACACACACACACACACACATACAAACATACAGGGGATAAGATGGATGTATCATTTCTTTCCATCCAGTGTATGCAAGTGTGGCTAGGTGTTTATCTCACAGACAGATGTGCATCATACACGCTTGCACAAACACTTGCGTGTGAACAAGGACACACACAAATGTGCACATGCTGACAAGCAAGCACGCACCTCACATATGATGAAGGACATGGCCAAAAAAGTGCACGTACACTCATATACATAAAACAAACTCTTCTTGACCATGAATATTACCATGGGGCTTGTTAGCTAAGTGTTTGTGAATGTCTGCCAGAGTTTAGCTGCTGGGGAATCAGTATTTGTGTGCGTGTGTATGTTTGTGCGTGTAGGTATGTTTATGTGTGTTTGTGTGTGTGTATGTGCCAAAATGGACCTCCATACTAGTTGACAAACATTGAACTAGCCAGAGGTTAGAATTGCCAAAGAAAGGCGAAAAAAATTTAAAACTTTTGACTTTACATCAAAGGCTTTTTCTTCCAGTCAGCAAAGCAAACATGCAAAGCCACTCTCACTAGAAACTGAGACTCTAACACACTCTTTAAAACACTTGTGCGCATCCACACACACTCACACACACACACACACACATACACGCGCGCAATCACTGATTCTACGGGATC
Source organism: Galaxias brevipinnis (assembly GCA_036023535.2). Taxonomy (NCBI): domain Eukaryota; kingdom Metazoa; phylum Chordata; class Actinopteri; order Galaxiiformes; family Galaxiidae; genus Galaxias; species Galaxias brevipinnis. The sequence goes on along the minus strand of JAVQIZ010023990.1, from coordinate 8,568 downwards.
ATGTCCCTAGTTCACAGAAACAATGATTCTGCTGTTATATCCATGTCCTTAGTTCACATACAAACACACACACACACACGCACACACACACACCTACGTTCGACTGTTGGATCCATGTCCTTAGTTTACAGACACACACACACTGATTCTGCTGTTGGATCCATGTCCTTAGTTCACACACACACACACACACACACACTGATTCTGGTGTTGGATCCATGTCTTTAGTTCACACACACACACACACAGACACACACACTGATTCTGCTGTTGGATCCATGTCCTTAGTTCACGCACACTCTGGTTCTGCTGTTGGATCCGTTTCCTTAGTTGCACTGTTGATTGTATCATTTCCATACAGTGATCGAAGTTGACGGTCCAAATCGCTTGGTGCCTCCCGGGAACTGAGTGAGGGTGTTTCCCCTGTCCCCCAGTTAGAGCTGCCTACAACAGCTTCACATTTATCCTGTTTACAACCCAGCTCTCCCTTATCCCTAAATGTATTTTCTTTATATTTTAAAGAGATGTGACAGTTTATCATCAAATCAACTCTCGCTCTCCTAGACATTTTTGTGGGCTTTGACAGTTCTCTGATGCTAAATCTTTTCCATAAGATTTGTTTCCCGCAAACAACCATGTCATATCCAACTCTCTCTCCAAATGAAGCATCGTCTTGCCCTCCTCTAGTCTCTATGCGCAGCTGTCTGTCCAGTCACATATCAGAGGAGCAGACCAATCACAGTGTAGACCAATCACAGTGCAGCCTATCGTCACAAAGTGATCTATTTCAGTCTGGAGGTGGGTGCCCATCTCATTCAAACACTGTGTGCTGTGCTTTAGTGATGCTGCCATGATTGTTCTCGTCGACCCACCTCCACCTGGGCATCCACCCTCAGAGGGCTCTGCTCTATTTACTGTTTACTGCCAAATCAATAAATAATAATAAATAAGGGCGTTTTATGTATGTCTGTGACAGGCCAAGGAATTATAGACGTTCCAAGTGATATTTCCACCTAGAGCTGAGTGGGAATGGTGCTGAAAGAACATTTTACCATGGCAACGCCAATCATGTTCCTGCCAGGTGTAGCTTAATACTCATACTGTTCAGTTTCCCTTCAAACAAACCATGGTGTTACCTTTGCACATGATTTCTTGGTTGGGGTATTAAATCATATCAGCGAGTTATTCCCTTTTATCTGAATAACAAACAAAATGTTTTTTTATCAAAAGCTTCTTGGTTTGTGAACATCAATTTTCCACAAGTTGCAATTCAGTTGTTTGAAATAGTTTATAGTAATTCATATTAATTTCCAGTATACCTTCATCATAGGAAAATTTTCCTTTTTGGTATAAAACCTTTTTTTAACTGTACAGTAGATTTGTGCCAGGTAGATGGTAAAACTTCAACACCACAGTGTTTCATGTCCAAACAATCCAGTTCCACACATTCCTTCCCTCCCTACCTCAAAGCTATGATCGAGCTATAATCATTGGGTGATGGTCTGTTCTGCCATCAATCAAGCTTTTATTAACGCACAAACTCAGGTGAAAGTATTTGAACTAACCCGGGATGGAGCCTGTGTGTGCGTGTGTGTGTGTGTGTGTGTGTGTGTGTGTGTGTGTGTGTGTGTGAGCGCCAAGCTTGTTTTCGCTTTTACAGTAAGACAGAAACTACAGTTTGCTGCAAGTTCAGCCAGCCATTACTGTCTTAAATAATTGGTCCGCTTTGTTTGTAATATATAGCTATGCTATATTTCAGTGATAAAAATAACGATAAAGATAACAATTGAAAGGAAAGAATTTTAAACATGTGTATCCTTTAATTTTCCTTAGAATTTCTCCTGGACAGTATAATATATCATATTTATCCTTATATGTTCATCTAAATGAAATCATTGAGAGCCTTAACTGGACTTAAAGGTGGACTCGTGGGTGGATGGCCATATATCTGGAGAGGTTTGACATTTTAGTGAAGATGTGAATTTTGTTAGTCTCTCGTTTGCCACCAACGTTCTGTTAATCAACCTTAATCATCACTACACTTCATAATGATCACAGCATAGATAGCACCACCACTGTCATCTGTATTTCAGTGTATTCTTTGTCCTACTCTCTCCTCTTTGTGAATAACTGAATTAAAGCACTTTTTAAGGAGAGGAGGACCACAGACCCTCTGTGCACACAGAAAGCCAGCTTAGCGAGAAACTACAATTTACGTGACACCATTCCATTAGGAAGCTACGTAAACAGATTGAAAGGTTTGGAGTTTACTTTGGAGAGTGCAAATATACATGGCTTATGAAAACAACCCTGTGAAGTGGTCTATTTGTTGTGGAAGGTCTGCTTAAACCAAGCATAAGATTAATCAGGTAAATAGAAGTTGTGTGTTTGCGTGTGTGTTTGTGTGTATGTGTGAAAGTCTGTGTGTGTTGTTTCAAAGACGGGTCATAATGGCTAGGAACACCTTTTTCTCCCCTCATCCCCACCTCCCATCCTCTAACCCAGTCCTCTTCAACTACTTTCTTATGTAGGGGGGTCAAAGATCAGTTATCATCAGAAAACAACACTTAATATCCTTTGTAAATTGTAAGTTATATTATAAAGTGCATTCATTCATTAATAAATGTATTGCCTTTGCAATATCAAGATTATCATATCAAAATATTATCAGACATGTACAGAATAATGCCATTTAGTTGTATTACATTGTAAACAACGGACTGTCAAGTTGGTTACATAATTGTTACATTACTTTTGAAAAGATTGGTACAAGATTCTCCCGCTGACAGCACTGGAGGAGAACTGCCCCACTCTATTCTCTGCAGATTTAAGATTGCTGTTATACCAATACTTACAATTCATTGTTGGTTTGTAGAGAGGGATGGTTTCATCTTCTAAACATGCAAACTTGTTTTTAACGTGTGCAGGAGGATAGCTAAAAACATGTTGGCGTGTACTCGTTGGTAGAACTACATTAGACAGTACTAGAGGGCGGGACAAAGGTTGAAATTCAATGGAAGGGCCTGATACTAATGATTGACAGGCCGGATTGGCCAGCGGGCTGCCAGTTGAAGAGCTCTAACCCTCCCCTGTCTCTCCCCCCCCCCCCCAGAGGCAGGCCCGGGGCTCGCTGGCCTACCTGGTGTCCCTGCTGGGCAGCATGGAGCACAGCCTGCACCACTGCCTGCTGCTGGAGATCCGGGCACTGACCGACCGCCACCCCTCCATCCTGGGCGGAGGCAGCAAGGACATCTACCGCATGAGCAACAGCTTCACCGCCATCGCCCGGCTACTGGGCCACCGGCTGGAGCTGGAGAGCACCGCCCTCCACAGCAGGTCAGCTTTATAGTCCGCCACATAGACACAAACACACACACACACACACACACACACACACACACACACACAGGTGCACGGGAGGCAGTGGGGATGTGGAACCATGCCGGCGGGCAGGGGCTGTGGCCGTGAAAGGGTGTGAGTGTGATGAATGTTGGAGGGTCGTGTGCACAGCCGTGGACTGGTCAGGGACACCAGAGTTTGGCCCCAAATGAAAGGAATTAGTTACGGAGGTGCGGTCCACCTCTGCTAGGCCTGGTCTGCTCTGACAAAGGACACGGCTGTTGTTGTGAAGATGGTCTGTGTTTCAAACCCTCTCACACAGTGGTGCACAGGCACAGTCAGTAGTATCTAGAAATAGAGAAAATGCTAAACGTTATTTGTCAAATTAGAGAAACTTTGAGAAGCGTCTTTACAAACCATTAAAGTGTTCCGTGTGACATGTTATGCAAGATTTGTCATTGGCAAATGATTGGTATCATGTCATCCTGAGAAATTACTTTTTGCATTTTTTACAATAAAAGCTTGGCCTTCTCAAACAGTAGAACAGGAGGAGATACAGTGTTCCTCTGTGTTTTTGTACTAGTATTTGGACTGACATTCAGCTGGCTGCCTTGGGATAATGGTCAGGCAGCCTGCCTTAGGTTAGTGAAAGCAGAACACTGTGTCTGGTGACTTCCAGGGGCTTTGCTTGGGGTCTCATTGGGACACACAGGGAGGAATGCAAAGGGGCTTTATGAGGCTATGCCCGGCGAGGGGGGAGAAAGGAAGAGAACCAACCGGGGGGGTTGTCCTCCATGCCGTGGATGGTTCAAATCAATGACTTTTACATTTGTTGTGTGTGTGTGTGTGTGTGTGTGTGTGTGTGTGTTTATGTGTGTGTGTTTTTACGAGTTTATACGCTGTGTGTGACATTACTAATTATTTGTATTTGCATATCTGTTTAATACTTCTGTGTGTGTGTGTGTGTGTGTGTGTGTGTCTGTGTGTGTGTGTCAATTCAAATGCACGCCGTCTCTCTGACCCAGGCTGGAGGAGGACTCGGCGTGCCCCCCGTCCCCCTGCGTGTCAGAGCCCGGGACGGCATCCTGCGCGGGGGGCTCGGAGCAGCAGCTGCAGGTGAAGATCCAGGCCTTCGAGGAGAAGATGGGGGAGGAAGGGGGCGAGGGGGAGACGGAGGGGGAGTCCCCTGCGCCCCAGCGGAGGTACAGCGTGGGGCAGGCTGCCAGAGAGGAGAGGAGACAGATGAGGTTCAACAGGTGAGTGCGGCCTGGTCTTAGAAATATACCCTGAGCACAAAGACTACAAGCAGTGAGGGACTGTGGCTGTTGTAAATCACCTTGTTCTAGCATATGCTCATATGGAACCATTTTGGATTTTGAACACTGTGTCTAGATTGGTGAAATATGCTGGAGTCCTCCTATGCTCGTGGTTTTGAATGTCAAAGTGGTCTTTTGAGAGGAGGATATAAACAGAGTGAGTAGCAGTGGCCTCGTATGTTTCACGTGTGTCTGTCTTGTGGGGTTCGTCCAGGTCAAAGAGCCTGGCCCTGCACGCCGTGCGCTCCCGCTCCATCACCTCCATCACCTCCACCAACGGAGAGGACGGGGAGGGGCCGGAGCCCAGCCCCGAGACGCTCCCCCCCGACACGGCTACCAATCAGCCGCCGGACCGCCAGGAAGTGCCCTCCTCTGAAGCCGGACTGACCGACGAGAGCTCACCGTTGACCCTCGCTAGCGCGGAGGAAGGGTTGCGGGGGGGGAGAAAAGAGAAGGAGAGCGAGGGGGAGATGGAGGAGGTGGGGGCCAGTGAGGAGGACAGGCTGTTTGTCCACCTGAGAGACAACATGGAGACGATTAAGGCCTTCTGCAAGGAGATGCTGCGGCAGATTCCCATACCTGAGCAGTGTGTCATAGAAGGTAACGTTCACACACACACACACACACACACACACACACACACACACACACACACACACACACACATTATACCCCATAGATACATTGCGTAAATACTGTATATTCCAAACCTGTTGTTACAACTTGTTTAGAACTTGTTTAGAACTTGTGACTTGCAATAGCGTCTTCATTCCAGATTTTCATCCGGCAGGATGCACACAATTGACCAGAATTGAATTTAGAGCCAAAATACTCATATGCATAATATGAGAATACTTGATGATTTCGTGATTTTGGCTCTTATGCTCGGCTAATTGTAAAAAAAAAACACTCACATATGACTTGTCTTGGACTTGGACACATACTGTTAAGCTGTTCAGTACAGTGTGTGTGTGTTTGTGTGTGTGTGTGTGTGTGTGTGTGTGTGCGTGAGCACACTGTGACCTATTGAACCCTCCAATAAGATTACAGTCAGATGTGGCATCTGGGCTTGAATAATGATATGCTGTAGTGGTGTCAGTCAAACCATTTCCTCCTTCTGACACACACACACTCACACACACCTCCTCATCCAGGAGTCAGTAGGGGGCTTTAGGTGCGATTAGTGTCTCTTTCAGGGGCGGGGGGTTGTGTTTTGACATGGGCGGCGAAGGGAAAATGATTCATGCCGATCCCGATGACTAAACATACACAGATGCAAGCACACACAAACACACACACACACACACACACACACACACACACACACACACACACACACACACACACATAGACACACACATATGCAGTCAATTCCCACTCGAAAAAATAGGATTATTCTGTGGCACGCCTACTTCCACCCAAACAAAGACCCACACACAGAGAGACCCCCACACCCACTCCCATTCTCCTGTGTGTCTTATGGAAAGCTATTCTTTCCTCCTTACTGCAACACTTTATCATTCATATTCAGCGGTACATTTTTGTCATGTGAAAGTGGAGCCTTAGCAATGAGAGCCAAGAAGCTTCGAGACGTTGTGATGTGAACACTATATGGGCCATGCAGAACATGTTATGACGGGCAGGGTAAATGTATACAATTAGCGACCGTCGACTTAGGGTCTGGATGAAGTGGAACCAGATGTGCAGGCCATGTGTGTGGGGGGGGAGGCGGGGGCGTGTGTGTGTGGGGGGAGGCGGGGGCGTTTGTGGCAACTGCGGATGCAGGCTGAAGGTCAACTTGTACTGAAGCCCACATAAGGAACGTTGACTTCTCCAATGACCTCTTTACCCATTTCTCTTTCCTTGTTCCCAGCATCACCTCACCTTTCCCATCGCATAGCCTCACACTGCACCCCCTCCTCCTCCTCCTCCTCCTCCTCCTCCAGCCAGGCCTAGCTCACTGTGGCCGCATTTGCTGGGCAGGCTAAAGGGGATAGCCCGGGTCAAGTTATCATACACATTCATCTGCATAGGGGATTGAGTACACAGACACACCTACCTCTATTCACACTTGAAGAAAAACACACACACACACACACCAGCCCACTTTCAATCCACAGAGGGGTTTGCTATCCATTAGAGCAGAGGGGTGGGATTCCTGTGAGCCACCTTGATCAGCAAACTCTATGTCCCTGTCTGGGGACTGAGGGCTAGCTGGGAGGATAGTGTGACTCCTTCATCTGCTGGGCAGCTGTCTTTCTCACGGTCTCTCTCTCTCTCTCTGTGGGTCTCACACACCACACACACACACACCACACACACACACACACACACACACACACACACACACACACACATGAACCCAGCCACAGTCAGGAACCCAAACATACGGTGCTCATACGTGTGAGGAGGCCGTGGAGAGCGGAGGTGGTGATAGTTAGACTGAGAGGAGGGGACGTCTCTGGTCGTCTCTCCTTTGGCCTCGTCCATGCTGCAGCCGAACGTCAGCCTGGAGTCTCACTCTCTCACACACACACACACTCACACACACACACACACACAGCATGTGTGACCAGGAGAGCATGTTATGGGCCCCGCCTGTTCTTAGTTCTCCTTCTCTCCATCACGTGTTGCCCACTTAACCTTCGGCCTGGTGTTAGCGAGTCCTCCAAAGTCCCTGTTGTCAGTCCCCGTAAGGCTAAGGGGATAGGAACCTCAAAGGGCAGACGGCGCGCCTGCTGATGATGTCATGTCGCCCCCGGCGCTCCCTTTGTGACATGGACGCACATGCAAGGGACCCCGCGTCAACCAGGGGTTTGGGCTGACACGCGCGTGACCAGCTTCAACACGTCATTCTATCTCAGGAGAACGCTGTGCTTGCCTACGCGTGTGTGTGTGTGTGTGTGTGTGTGTGTGTGTGTGTGTGCGTGCGCGTGCGCGTACGCGTGTGCGTGTGTGTGTGTGTGTTCTGATGTCTCAGAGGGAGAACGTTTGTGATTTTAAAGAAGACACTTTGCTTCAGACAATTACTTTCGCTGTGTAACTCACAATGTGCCCAGGCACATACAGTATGTCTTCACACACTCACACACACACACACACACACACACACACACACACACACACGCACACACGCACACACACACACACACACACACACACACAATCCTGCAACTAACTGTACCATGACTCTGCTGCCACATATCTCTCACCCATTAGAATCACGCACTACGTACACATGCATGTTCAGTGTTATATGAGCTCCATGCTGCTGCCAGACACGTCCTGCTCAGTCTATACACACACACATACAAGCACGCAAAAAACACACCAACTGGCTTGGATTTACAAGGCTTTAGGGGCTAGTTTATACTGGAACTTTGGCTGTACTCTGTGAAGAACAGACTGTAATATGTGTCAAAGGTACGACTTCCAAAGTTCTCCATTTAACCAGACCTCCAGACTACAAGACCTTTAGACCTCCAGACCTCCGCACAACCAGACCTTCAGACCTCCAGACTACAAAACTGTTAGATCCTCTAGACTTCTATTTAACCAGACCTCCAGACTACAAGACTGTTAGACCACCAGACCTCCATTCAACCAGACCTCCAGACTATTACATATCCAGACCTACAGTCTAAAAGATCTCCAGGCCTAAAGATGGCCAGACTGATTTCAAACTATTAGACATCCAGACCTGCAGACTTTAGCTTCCCAGAACTCTTGACCTCCAGACTACCAGACTGTCAGACCTCCAGACCTCCAGACTACCAGACTGTCAGACCTCCAGACTACCAGACTGTCAGACCTCCAGACTACCAGACTGTTAGACCTCCAGACCTCCAGACTACCAGACTGTTAGACCTCCAGACCTCCAGACTACCAGACTGTTAGACCTCCAGACATCCAG
>JAVQIZ010023989.1:0-32025 GCA_036023535.2 Galaxias brevipinnis | reverse complement strand
GGCCCCCCCCGGCCCCCGCGGGGGGGGTAAACTCGCCCCCCCGCGCGCCCGCCCCCGGGGGGGGGGCGGGGGGGGCAACGGAGGGAGAGACAGACAGAGGAACGCAGGGTTGTTAGAGGGACAGAGACAGCAGGGTGGGTATCGAGAGAAAGAGAGAGAGAGAGAGAGGGAGGGAGGGAGAGAGAGAGAGAGAGAGAGAGGAACACAGGGTGGTTAGAGAGACAGAGACAGCAGGGTGGGTATCGAGAGAGTGCGAGAGAGAGGAGAGAAGCAGACATGTTTTTTTGTTTGCCTAATGACTTAGTTCATGATGACTGACTGAATATTCTACCCTCTGTTTCTGTCAGACGTTAGCAGAGTCACGTCTGAGTCGGCCGGCCTGAATAGAAGACGAGCTTATTAATCTCTTCTAATGGCGTGATTTAGACATTGTAGTAGCGTCTCCCAGAATTGCATGGCAGCGTGCCAACAACAAAGAGCCCAGCGGAGCTAAAACAACAGGAGCTGACACGTCTTTTGTTTTCGTTCCCGCGTTGTGAAACATGAATCTTGGGCCGGTTTCTCTGCTCCAGGTGCACATGAAGGAGGTGATGTCGGCTGTGTGGGTGCAGGGCCTGGACACCAGCTACCTCCGGGAACAGTCCATGGGGGAGCCCCTGATGAGGGAGGTGATCAGGGAGTTCTGCCAGGCGCCACTAGGGGGTGTCCAGCCCCAGGGCGAGGCCTTGCTCGCGGCCTTCAAGCCCCGCGGTTACTCCGAGTGCATCGTCACCGTGGGGGGAGAGGAGCGGGCGTGAGTAGCCAACACCTCTGCGTACTTTCACTGAAAAAAAGCAACAAACACTTCCTAAGTTTTCTAATGGTGTTATTATTCTGATAAGCTGCGGAAGAACACACACTTTATAAATGGTCTTTTTAAATTGTGTTAAACCCTTATGATAACCTTACTCAAAGGAAATGTGTTGATATTATGTGAGCCTAAAACAATTCACACAGAATTAAGGGTGTTTTTACCGACGACAGCTGCTTTTAGGGGAAACCAGCCTCCTGTGTACCTCACATTTTATAGGCTTCTCACCTAGATGAATAAGTGGGCAGCCAGTGTTTTCGCAAGCTAAATCTTTATTAAATGTAAGCTGCTGTCTAGCATTGCCAGTGAGCACTGCCTGTATTCATAAGAGTACCAATGGACTCTCTGTCTTGATACTGTAAGAAGTAACAAAACAACTGAAAGAGAATGAGGCCGTAGGCCTGGGGGCGAACTCGGTGAGCATGAGCTTCACTGTGGTGAACCCCCCCCCCACAGTCTACCACAACCCCTTCCTGTTTGTTGTGTTACTTCCTGTTCAGATCCAGGAAACCGTCGGCGGTGGTTCGCTGCATGTGTCCACTCTATGACACCAATCGGCAGCTCTGGATCGAGCTGGAGCCAATGAGCATCGGCCGTACTGGTCACGGGGTCGTGTCGGCCGGTTAGTGTGATGTAATAATCGGCTCATGCATACTCTGAACTTAACTTGATTGTGAACTGTTTTATTATTTTTATCGACTGGAGCAGATGAACAAAAACACATGAATTTCTCTTTATTTATCTGCGGGTATGCATGAAATCAAATTAAATAATTGGTGCAATTGACTACTAGGCATCCATAGTCAACATATATCATGTTTCTAACGTTGAACTAACTAACGACACAATAGGACTGATTTACTTCCTTTCTTTTGTCCAATCAGAGGGCTATCTGTTTGTGATGGGTGGGATGGACAAGGACAAGGCGGTCTTAACCAGCGGAGAGAAATACGACCCAGATTCCAACTCCTGGAGTTCCATACCACCCATGAGACAGGTATACTCTCCCCCTTCTCTCTACCGTATGCAGGTAGACTACTCTGCTCTGTTGACACAGACCAAGCAAACCTAGAACCCACACCCTCATGGCCCCATTCTAAACGTAGTTGTAAGCAGCAGGTGCTTTTTTAGTGAGAGAATCTAGGAGTCGTCCATCCATCTAGGTCATTTTGAGGCGTTTTTTGGCCTCAATTTGGCCTGCTCTTGTCACAAATGTTTATTAAAAGGAATAAGTCCACTGCAGTTTGCTGTGCGCTACCGTTGCGCTACTCTCGGCTCTGAATCTCGGGTAGCACCTTTCTGTTTCCATGTAGGATAAGCACGGTCGGTGATTAGGGGCTTAGCCAGCAACCCCTTCATCTGCCATGTTTACCATAGCTCCCATACTGACCAAGTCCGGCAGCCATGTTAAGTTTTGCCCGTCTTATCTGCATGACCTGCGGTTGCATTTGTAAGCTGTCGCCACAGGGGGTCAGTGTTGCATAAACGTGGAGTGTAAGCCTACCATTTTCTCAACATGAACTTTTTGAAAGTTCAAAATACGTGAGATGATTGTGTTACCCAGGATTTTCTTAGCACTCCAGCGCCAGCTATGTTTAGTTGGATAAGCCCGGGGTTGTGTGGTAGCCAGAGGCCTGTTCATTACCCTGTGAACCATTGCGAGGGGTCCCGTTGTGTGTCTGCGTGCCCAGGCCAGGCAGAACTTTGGCGTGGCGGAGCTGGACGGGATGATCTACGTCCTAGGCGGAGAGAACGAGGACAACGAGCTGGTCACCGTGGAGGTGTTTGACCCGCACTACAACACCTGGAGCACTCAGACCAGCATGACCATGGTCCGCAAGGTCAGAGACACACACACACTCCCACACACACACACACACTCACACACAAACCATAAAAGGTTACTCGTTCACTCGTAAACGTAACCTCACACGGAAACAGTTTTACTTTATAATCAACACGGTCTACTACGTGATTCTTCACTGGGTTTGTTATCATTGTGAGGTGTAGATTCAAATCATTTCCTATAAACTCTTCATTGGAATAACGTCACAAAGAAGTGAGACGCGCAAACACTAAGCAGAAAAACAGCGGAGTTGTTGGCTCTCTCCCACAACCCCTAACGTACAATAGTCATACTGAACACACAGCTTATCTATAATCATACTGAACACACAGCTTATCTATTATCATACTGAACACACAGCTTATCTATAATCATACTGAACACACAGCTGATCTGTAATCATACTGAACACAGCTTATCTATAATAGTGAACACACAGCTTATCTATAAGCATACTCCACACAGCTTATCTATAATCATACTGAACACACAGCTTATCTATAATCATACTGAACACACAGCTTATCTATAATCATACTCCACACAGCTTATCTATAGTCATACTGAACACACAGCTTATCTATAATCATACTGAACACACAGTTTATCTATAATTATATTCCACACAGCTTATCTATAATCATACTGAACACACAGCTTATCTTTAATCATACTCCACACAGCTTATCTATAATCATACTGAACACACAGCTTATCTATAATCACACTGAACACACAGCTTATCTATAATCATACTCCACACAGCTTATTTATAATCATACTCCACACAGCTTTTCTATAATCACACTGAACACACAGCTTATCTATAATCATACTGAACACACAGCTTATCTATAATCATACTGAACACACAGCCTATCAATAATCACACTCTACACAGCTTATCAATTGCCATACTGAACACAACTTATCTGTTTTCTGTTTTGACTGTGTTGCCTTGCTCCCTCAGATCGGCTGCTACGCCACGATGAACAAGAAGATCTACGCCATGGGTGGTGGGTCCTACGGGAAGCTGTACGACTCGGTGGAGTGTTACGACCCAAAGACCCAGCAGTGGACGGGACTCTGCCCCCTGAAGGAGAGGAGGTACAACACGCGAGGACACTTTTTAAAAAAAACTGGTATGGAGTAGAACGGAGCGGATTCCATAGAGCAGAAACCCTCAGTGGAAGATGGTGGTAATGGAATATTTGAATGGCTCAACTTGGAGATAGAGAATATAGTTCTAAGCTGAGTAATGAAAAAGTTGATGTCGCTTATCAGTCGAATGGAGGACAAGTGACTTTGGCAGCCTTTCTGTATCTAATCACCGCAAACTCCCCCATTCACACTCACACGCACAGGCACCCTTATACACACGGTATCAGCAATCACAAGTTCAAAACCCACAGCCTTTTTCAGACATAACTGACACGAAGTGAAGCACTTGCGGCCAGCATTGGGTGATGCATCGAGTTTTATTCATATTTTACCCTATACTTGTGAAGGTGTGTCATCCTTTATCAACTGTGTGACTCATAGATTAGCCATTATTCAAAAATGGGAAATTAGGTCATGTGTATGCTCTTTCTAAGGCCAAGTTCAGCTCTGTTGAAGTTGTCACTTCCACAGGTCTGGTCTAGTCCTTATAGGAGTAGGTCACTGAAGTTCTTGGAAAGCACACACAAAGCTGCATTAGATGGAGCGGAAATAAAGGGGATTATTGTTCAACCTCTCTCTTCTTTTCTCTCCCCCTATCTTTTTTTCTCTCCCTCTCTATTTTCAAAAATACACCAGATAGATTTTTATTTATTTTTTGGCTGATTAAGCCGTGGTTCACCTTTGACCCCCTTGCGGCGTGTCTACTCCTCCCCTGTCAGGTTTGGTTCCGTGGCGTGCGGCGTGGGCCAGGAGCTCTACGTGTTCGGCGGCGTGCGGAGCCAGAACTCGGACCACCCCGAAAACAGTCCCATGACCACCTGCAAGTCCGAGTTCTACCACGACGAGATGAGGAGGTATCGGTTCGCTCTCCTTCTTGTCCCTGTCGAAACTGCTGCTGGCCTGGGTGAGAAAGTCACAAAGCCTGTGGCGGTGACGCAGAGACCTGGGGTTATCTCTCCAGGGTCAGCGCTGCCCGGGCGCGCCGGAGGACCGCAGCCCGGCAAAAAAGTTACAGTGAATGATGTGCTGCTATGATAATGATGCATGCCGGGACAACAGTATAACAAGTCAGACCAGAGTTCCAAGTAGTCAGCTCTGATATGCCACATACTGTCCGTTCTAGGAGTGGTGACTTGTGTGTGTGTGTGTGTGTGTGTGTGTGTGTGTGTGTGTGTGTGTGTGTGTGTGTGTGTGTGTGCGTGTATTAGGGTTATGGTTAGGGTTAGTGTGTTTGTGTGTGTGTGTCTGTGTTGGTTTAATGTGTGTGTGAATGTGTATTAGGGTTATGATTAGGGTTAGTCTGTTTGTGTCTGTGTGTGTGTGTCTGTGTTGGTTTAATGTGTGTGTGTGTCTACAGGTGGATGTACCTGGACGACCAGACACTGTGCGTTCAGGCCAGCTCCTCCTTCGTGTACGGAGCAGTGGCCATCGGACCCAGCATCTATGTGGTGGGAGACCTGGACACGGGTAGGTTCACACACGGCCCTCAATGGAACGCTCAGCGCAGATTCCTCTGTGTGTGTGTGTGTTTACTTAGTCCATTCCACCAGATAAGTGCGTTTCTTGTTAATTTCATTCCAAACCAGTGTTTGGATTAGTCTCCTTATAATCAGAGGACACACAAATTCAGAGGATTGCCAAAATAACCACAGCGTCATGCATATGCATCCTACCGGTTTCATGTATCCTTCTATATATGCATTTAGTTCTATAGGTAGAATTCTAGATGGCTGTGTGGTCGAATCAAAAACACCATTGGGTTTTTGATTTTGCAGGTACGACCTACGACTACATACGGGAGTTCCGTCGCAGCACCGGCACCTGGCACCGCACCAAGCCTATGCTGACCTCTGACCTCTGCAAGACGGCCTGCGCCGCCCTGCGCATTGCTAATTGCCGACTGTTCCGTCTGCAGCTCGGTCAGGGTCTGTTCCGGATCCGGCTGACCGCCACCTAGCGCTCCACGCTCACTCCCAAGTGACCTGCCCCCCCCCCACCCCACTCGAGTTTCACACTTGCACACTTTAAAATCCTGTCTCTGTCTCTCTGGCTATTGGGTTCGATAAAGTCTACTGAGGGAGGCCAAGGACAGGGAAAATGGTAGAGGTTTTTTTTTTTTTTACTGTAAAAACACTACCTCTTTTGAGGATACTTAGTGTGTGTTCCTCGGTCTCCCTCACGAACTAGAGCACTTGTGGGAAAGGGTTTTGGGAAGTCTTCAGACATGTTTCAAACTTCAGGATATTCAGGGCTGACTAAGGGGATTTAAGGATACGTGTTTGTTTTTATGTATTTTTTTGTGGTTTTGCTTCTGCTTTGTCACAGTACCATTCAGCTGTGTATCACGGCTTGGAAAAGGGGTTTTTACGTCAAAGAAAATGGCCACGACGGTCTTTTATTTCAATGAGGTTATTGTCAACATTTAATTTTTTTTGCTGGTGTATTGTTGTTTTACCTTGGTTGTAATTCCAGTACAATCAGGATTATTATACAAGTATCCTAACCATAGTTATGCGGTTAGTCTGAAACTAAACTCAAAAATGTTGCGTCTTCGTGAACTAGTCATAATGTTCCATTGGCACTGTGTAATGTGTCAAGCTCGGCCTGTCTGCTCTTGTTGCAAACGTCACAAAGCTATATAAACAGATCATCATCATGTTGCCTTATCCGTTATCACTTTTAAGTCACTTTAACCAGTACTCCCCAGAATGGGGAAGAGAGTATTGGAAGTAGCATCAGTTCATATGATATTTATTTGTCGAAATGAACGGTCTGACTATTTTAGATGTACGCAGGAACACAGTGGATATGTGAAAGATGAGTAATCAAATGACAACTACTGATAACACGTTGACGTTGCTGTCAGATTACACCTTTTGTAACTCTTAACCTTTTATTTTGCCTTTTTGACATGGTGAACCCCGGCTGTGCCGGAGAATCTGAAGGGAGCTTAATGTCGAACGGGCCACCGTTGTTTAGGTTGTTGCCCTTGACGACGTGCTAGTTAGCCAAGGGTCAGCCATCTTGGGGTGCCCAAGCCTAAAGGCCATGGTGCTTCCATGACCATTCCAGTCAGTCTAAATATATGAGTACCAGTAAAAAAACCTTCCTATTTTATCTTCTATTTTTGAAGAACCTCCTTGATTGGAGGCGTATTCTTAGTGATGGTTTGTCAGTCCTGCAGGACCAAAACGCACTCTCTAGGCACAACAGAGGGGTTGTTTCAGAAATAGCTGTGGTCCCGGCTGGTGTCCACCCTTAGGTTGCTAGATGTATTTGGCCGCGTCTGATCCCTGACCTGGCTTTCCAGTCAGCGTCGACGCTTTCGGCAACTGTTGACCCCATTTGTTCTGTGTGAGTTACAGCTGCTGCCGTCTATCCCCCCCCCCCCCCAGCAATTGCACCCACCCACCCAGTTCCCACTGTCCACACGGGGGGGAAACTCCATCACATAGTGGCTCCACACACACACACACACGCATGCATACACCCGCATTCACAGGCAGTATACAGTTAAAACACACAATATCCTAAATTGTTGGTCACCAAACACTACCAGCACACTTTTAATGCCTTTCAAAGCAGCCAACTAGAAACAAATGGCACCAAATCAAGTCTTCTGTATTCATCACTGTTCTTTATTTAAGAGGCTTTATTTAAGGGACGTTGGTTTTGCGCGCGTGGACACTTCACATTCCTTGGTGTCAAAGAGTTTACGGTAAACACACTACTCATCCACTCTTCCCCCTAATTCACCGAGCAGGTCCTGCTCGTTCTCGACTTTGTTTTATGCTTCGGGCGACACAGTGTCTGCTGATGGCGAAACAATCTTTTTGGGTGTCTTCCGACGTAGCGTTACTGTCACAATAAATAACGAAAGCGGCACTTTTTTTTCTTCCGTCTCTCTCAGTGGAGGATTGTAACGAGTTTCACTTTCACGCGGCGTCACGCTATTGTGTGTCAACAATGTAGCCAGGCCCACTGTTGAGACAAGCTGACATGTAACAAACTGTGATATCAACTATGTTCGGTATGTTTCCCCCTGCAATTCCAAAGTATTTTATGCAGAGGCTAGTAGTTCGATGTGGGTAGGATTAACATTGCTCCGATTATTGCTCGTGGGTTTCATAGGATCAAAAAGTGAATAAAATCACAACTCTGTGGTCAACTTCAAACAAAGCGTCTTGTGTCTTGCAGTCTTTGTTGAAATCTTTCTGTTTCTTGAGATATTTCTGAAGGTATTGCCACGCATGGTGTGTCTGTCCATGGGTGAGTGGATCTCTATCAATGCCTGTTTAAGTGGATATGCATGATAATCTGTGTGTGTGCACGCTGACCTACCTGTGTTCCTTCATGTCAACGTGTCTGTGCACGCTTTCATCTGTGTGGACGTTGTGAGTAAGTGGCCTGACAATTCAATCGCGTGTGTGTGTGTGTGTATGTGTGTGTGTGTGTGGTTCAGGCCAGGGGCAGGAGTGGGATTAACACAACAGGATTATTGAAGATAATCAGGATGGAGTTAATTCACTTAAAGCGAGCAGCTCATGAGGTTTCCCGTAATTCAAAAAACAGGTCCTGTTACTTTTGGGACGCTCGCGTGAGCGGGTGGCTTGGGAGAGTTGACCGGGGAGTTTGTGAGTGTCCGGGTCAAACCCCTGTTGGCTTCAGACTCACCGGGGACTTAAGAACCCGCTCAGCAGGGAGGAGCGAGGTCTGGTATGTGGCCTCCCCTACTGGTCCGGCCACTTTGAGGGGAATCTTCTCCTCTGGCTATGAATGAGATTCCTGTAGACTGAGTCCCTTTTGAAATTGTCCACCCATTCATAATGAACAGCCAAATGCAAGGTTGGAACGCACAGACTCACTTTATTTGCTTCAAAGGCATGGAGAAGCAGTTAAACGCCTAAGCAGTAATCTATAGTGGCCAATGCTTTCAAATCACCATTCCGTGTTCGCGTCAGCATTTTATATCTTTAGCCTAAACATCAACCTTTTTACTGATCGATTCCTGTTATACATTTTGTTTATTTTCCTTATTCATTTGTCTGGGAAATCACAGTATTTTTATCTTCTCTATAAATGTAGTTTTGATTCAAGCTGGGAAACACTGGATGGTAATGGATTGTGTATTGTGTAAGTGTCTGTGTATTTTACATGCTTGGTCATATACGGCTGCCAATTTAAGAATGCCAACCCAACTAAGACTAAGACAGCATTTGGATTGTCCTCTTACCTTTTTCTATCCTTTCAGCATTTCATTGACCTATCTCCCTTAGACTTTAAAGTAACATCCTGGGTTGGGGTGAACAAGAGAAAATAAATGTTTTACACCAACGGAACACAGCGCAATAGGAAACAACTGGCTTTTCCTTAGTTCGCCGTGGACACTTTAAGATGGTGCGGGACGATGACAAAGTGTTGTTGTTGAATATGGAAGTCATCATCACACGTCAGAGCCTATGCAATATTGTGTCAGGTGTTGGCTAACAGCGGGACATGGGGTGGAATGGAAAATGACAGAACTACCCGAGTCTCCCACCGGGATACCGGAAAACCCTGAGCGACGCGGCGAGGTGCTTTTAAGGAGCACGCTGTTGACAAAGTTATATCTGTGGCCCCAGAGATGAAGGGGACTGTGAAGGATGGTTTGTGTCGTTAAGGGCGAGTGCCTACCTGTTACCCGTCCAACCTTATCAATAGCCCCACCCGCCTGTCAAACCTACCATGTTAGAGGGGATAAGTCGAGACAAGCCTAAAACTTGCATATTTACCTCAACTTTCTCAACCCTGGATTATTCTAGGTGTTGATCTGAGACACTCAGACACATTCTGAGAAATGTGAAAGTGGTATGAATTGCTTTGTATATTATGATTAGGTCCCAGCTAACTACTCCTTATCAGCGCATGCTGTACTTATCAGTTTGAACTATGGGCTCTTGTCTTTCTGGTCACTCAAGTAACTTAAAACGTGTATTATGAAAGCCCATCAAACAGGAAAGAAAAAGTCAGTGATCACGAATATAGTTGACGAAGGAGCACATTTGTGGACTTCCTACAGCGTGGCCTAAGTTCATGTCTTCATCTTCTTAGATCATAATTGAAAACCATGTTTTATCTTTGGCTCATTGAGGAGACTCGGTCAATAAAAAGGACCTACAAAGGACACTTATCTCCATTCTATTTTTTGTCATGCATTAGACATGTTAAACTGCTAAATTGTCTCTAACTATATGCTATGACGCCGGGAATGGGCTCACTGGAAGAACGGACCTATCCTCCATTTCTCCTATGTGAAGTGCTTGAATGAGAACTGGCTAGCCGTGCTATTATTTGAAGGACAACAGCTTTTGAATTCAAGATGCCCACTAAGGTTTATTCGGCTCCTATTGGTTGAGGTAGGTAGGGGAAACACTCCTAACCTGGGGAATTGTCTTCGGACGCGTGTCTTCCTCCATTTTACTGTAGCAGGGAACTGAACACTCTCCTAATCGCAGTAGGCAGCCAGACAGTCAAGCAAAAAAGACGCACAGCGCATCCGCTTGCCTCCCCATTGACGTCACTTCGGTATCACATGAACGAGAAGGGACCAATCCAAGTGGCTCTATTGAAGTCCTGTGTTCTTTCACGAAGATAGGAGGAAAAGACTGAAAAAAGGAACAATGCCAGTATATCTTTAACGACAATAAACACGGAGAAGCACCGCACGTCGCTGTTGGATTTTGATGTTTTGATATTAAAGCTAAATATTTTTTCCGTCCCGTTTCTGGATTATTATGATATTTGTTAAGGGGCTGTCGGAAAGGATAGGGCCATGGCCCGAACAGATTGAGTAGGCAAGCTCGCTGGGGAAGCAAAACGCGCACGGTGTAGACAATTCATGGGGCATTGTGCGGAAAATGGTGGATTATTTGCATCATCGTTGATTATTATTTCATTTTTCCGTCCTGAAATTCTCATATACAAGACTCTTTAATGGCGTTTGTACGAGTCCAGTCTCCTTGCCTTTTTTTCGCAAGCAATCCTACAAAAACTGAGGTGGTTGGATAGCGGTAGCTCGGGTCCCCTAGCTTGATCCCACCTTTTTTGTATATTTTTTTTATACTTGTCCAAATCGTTTTGTCGGTAACTTATTTTTTGTGTGTAATCATACAGCCTATTTGGAAAATCTGCACTATGGATTTCAACAGCAACGGTGGGGGCAATGAGCTACACAACAACCAGTTCTATCAATCCGAGGAGAGCAAACCTTTGCTGGGGGAAATGTCTCTTACATCGCCGGAGGGGAATAATAATACTAAGTTGGGTGCTGGCCCGTGCAAAAGAACCCTGCTTCATTGCAGCAGCGGGATGCGGTATAAACTGTTACAGGAGGGAGATATTCAGGTGTGCGTGGTCAAACATCCACGGACCTTCCTTAGCAAAATTCTCACCTCGAAATTCTTACGGAGATGGGAGCCTCACCACCTTACATTGACAGACAGTAGCCTTGCGTCTGCGACGGTGAGTTGCTTTACCAGGGCCGAGAGTCGGTGATGTTGTTACAATGTGGTGTGTCCAACCTAAAATACGTTATTATTTTACTGATAGTTGTGATGTTTTTATGTGAAATCTAGACAAAGCGTCTCCACATTACGCATCAGATTGACGCACTGCTGTGAGAAATTTATCTTTTTTTTCTTTGTTTGACTGATAAGACCTTAATCGCAACATGTTTCTGTACCCAAATGCCCCCTCGTCTCCGACAGTTGCAACACCTACACATCCTTTGACGACAGTTGTCTAGGCCGAGCGTATCTGTTTTCCAAATTGATGGCATTATTGTCAAAATAGATTATTATTCCTTGTCTTTATTCCAAGGGTGGGTCATGCGGGACAGTTAAATTGCCTCTAGTCGATGAAAGAAAATAGATGACAACTGCTGTTTTTTGGCAATGAAGGCTCCTGGCTCTCGTGTTTAATTCTGAAGGTGTTGCTTGTTTTAGAAAATGAAGAGGGAGAAAAAAGAAGAGAGAGAGATGGTGTATATTGTTTATCATTTACCTGCCATCCGAGCTTGCTGGGGGACATTTTCTCAAAAATAGATAGGAAACGAATATTGAACTGTGCTTACCAGTGGAATGGATACAGCTTCCTGTTAAAAGGTTTCACTTAATGTCATCGCTTACATTCAGCCTATCTACAAAGAAACAGTCAGGCCTATATAACCACCTTTTCCCCATAGACCATTTCTCCCACAGACTGTCCAGGTGACTTAAGAAACAGGATATAGGCCTGTCAACTGTCAAAAATAGTTATTTAAAGATAGTGTACATTCTTTTTAGGCTTGTAATATAAGCTTACATGCCCGCGGTGAGGTCGGGAGTGCACAGATAGTCTCCCTAGATAGTCTTTATTACAATGTAAACACACGAGTATATCGAGAGTGCATGTACATTGCTCATCTAAAAGCGTGACAGAACAGCTGCTCTTGTGTCTTAACCTATAGCATGGGTTGGTAAAATGTTTCACAGAGAGACGACTTGATGTATGTTAGTGTGTCTTTTAGTGTGTCTTGCTTATAGATCTCGTCCAAATAGAGATTAAAAGGGTTTGTAAGCGAGGCATATGGTGTGTAGAGACAGAAAGTAACATTTACATGTTTTATAATATGCCTCTTTCTACTTTTGTCTTTCCATGTAATCATGGGTAATCTCGTCTAATACAGTAAATGATGACCATTATGACCAAGTCCAAGCTGAGTGTTTGCCAATAGGTCTTACTCATATGAAAGAAATTCGCTGAAATCAAATCGGTAACATGGCTGAGAAATAGACATTTTGTGTGTTTTTAGCTGAATATGAGCCTTTTTATAGTAGCCGGCCCCTTCCTCTTTTTTCTGTCTTTTATGATTGCCGGTAAGCAGTATAGCTATTAAACCACATTTTCCGTCTTATGTTTGGTAATGTTGTAATTGTAAATTGCAGCTTAAAGATAAGGAAGAGCTGTTTGCTATTTTTTTCCTCCCAACTGTGGTTGTTAACTGCTACTAACAGGATGCTGCGAACTGTAGGGTTTGAGACTCAACAAAACACCCCCGACCTGTCATCTTTCAATCCGGACGATTGATGTTGAATTTAATTAAATAACCTGAACACCCCCTTCCCCCCAACAAAAGTGTAATAAAATATTATCTTTAAGTAAATGCTATTCTACATTGGACATAGATATTGTCGATACAGTCCAACACAGGGACCACGTGAGTGCCTTTAAACTCGGATTTGAGCTTGCACTGTAAATGGTGGCCCTCTTGATGGGAGCACCTAATTTTTATGGTGCTTTCAAAGCCTTTGGTTGCTAGGAAATTACCTGGATACAGTATGTTCTTTATAGCTGTCATTTCAAAGAGTTGAATGGAATTGGTAACTGCCTGGCACCTAAAAGGTGTCTATTGGGCTTGCCTTAAGGTCTCTTAGATCTCTACAGGCAAATAAGACATGGGGCATTTGTGCCATTTCAAGCGGTCGTACCAAGAAGTAAGGCCCAGCGGTTAATTTTGTTATTCACATACTGAACAGATAGGCCTTTTATCTGTAATCCCTCCTAAACTTTGAAACAGACGCACTTGTGTCTTTTGCAGAGCATTTAAATGGCTACTCGGCTACTGTTTATCTAGGCTGGTAGATTGTCAATCTAATTGGTACGTAAAAGAACACCATATCCAACGTTGTACGGATAAGTTATGGCTGTGGAGTTTTGGTAATTGGTGAAATAGATGGCTATGTTGACCATTACTCCAAAAGAAATCCTGCTTCGTTTTGAACATTAAACACATGATGATATATTTGTTGTAATTGTATGGAGGTTCTAGCCTAGTTTATCTTTCAATCTCAACACTCCATCTAAGTCATTTTGTGCGTGTGCTGGTTTACCAACGTTTATCACGTTCATAATGATTTACAGCTTGATTTTGATCACCTTCTTCAGAATTGTCTGTACATTTTCTGTTATGGTATAGAAGATACCAACTGAAATACCCAAAATATCAAATCGCTATTGGTTAATAAAGTAATAAAAGTAATATTTTTTGGTTCTAACTTCTAAGCTCCAATAGAAAAGGTATCTGCTTGTCTAGGTCCTTTTAGCTATTTACAAAGACTAATTGATCTTCAACAGTGTGACCTCGTTCCGTCTAACTTGGCTCCCAGTTAGTTGCGGATGCTTGTAAACAAAGCAGACTATAGTCTAACCCACAGGTTTAGGCCCAGATCTGTCTTTGGCTCAACACAATGTCACACAGTGTTTCCGCTCACTATTTCTGAAACATAGAGCTAGTTTAAGTTGCAGTTCTTTTCTTTCTTTCTTTCTTTCTTTCTTTCTTTCTTTCTTTCTTTCTTTCTTTCTTTCTTTCTTTCTTTCTTTCTCTGTCATCCTTCCTTCCCTTTTCCCTTTCTCTCTTTCTCACTCTGTCACACTCTTTCTTTATATCAATATTGGCCGGAGATAGGTTCTCATTCTCCACTCTTTCACAAATAGAGCAGAAAATATATGTCTGTGATAGGTAAGGTCCGTCTATAGGAAAGCCAACCTACATAGAACATAGAAAGGGAAACCGCGTAGCCTGTTCATTGCAGCTATAGATAAAGTGGGATTGATTGCTCATGATTCAGACTGCTGTTGAAAAATAGATTTTGTTATCTCGCCTCATCTCGGTAGTCCACGACAGTATTGTTCAGGATTCAGTGGTCTGTAAAATCTCGATTTTTTTTTTTTCTTTGTTAATGAATAATCAATAAATTGACAATGTCACTCCTTTCTGAAATAGCAAGAACTTATTGTTCAGGTTTGTCCTACATTGTTGCTCTATTTCATTAAACCGAGTCTGTCTTATTGCATGACATGAATGATCAACGATGAAAAGAGGTCCTTGTGTCGGGGCACCTCACTAGTAGTCAGTGTAGCGGTACTTAATGAAGGGTAGTGGACTGTGGTAAATACTGCTCGTTCTGTCCCTCTCAGGATGTTTCTGTGTGCATGTGTGTTTGTGTGCGTGCGTGCGTGCGTGTGTGTGTGTTATGAAGGATCTTCTAGTCTATACACATGTCCCCAATCATCATTATCATGAACAAGCCACCAGCACATGAGTTTGTTTGGGAACATGCTGGGGTCTAAGGTGGATTTTATTTTATTTTTCATTGATGAGTTCTACAGCCTGAGCCATGTTGCACAGCTGTAAACATGTGTTTGGGGACAAAAGACGTTTTTATCGAAAAGTTTTAAGTTCCGTTTGGGGTTTCTCTTCGGAACATGTACATTTATTAAAAATAAAAAAAGGTTTGTCTCTGTGATAGCTGTTATAGTGTAGCAAAGAGAGAATAGCTATACCCAGAGGGCTCTTTCTAAATGACTGAGTCACTACTTGACAGTGTGGAGGAAGGGAAGCGAGAAAGAGCCGATTCAAACCATGCCATCGTTTAACCTGGCCTTTTTCTCACTGCAATACCCAACTGAACTGAACTGAACTCAAGTTCAAGACGGATTACCCCGTTGACATCAAGTGTAACATGTCAAAGTGAACGGAGCGCAGTACAAGTGAACGCCAGTGTCACGGTGGGAAAAGCGTTTGGGTTGCAAACCCGACAGACAAAACCACTGTGGCTGTCGCTTTCACACCGCCGGCCTACTCATTGCAAACCGCCCGTGTTAACTTTCCAACCCTAGCGAGCGTAGTTATCTGACTCAGGTGTGATTGCCGAGTCTTGATCTCACCTAGGTCATCTGTTCTATTTCACTTACAGCAAGTCCCAGGTACACTTTAAGTATTAGTCAGGTAATCCTCTTAGTGGAGCCTGCTTTTATGAATTTTTAAAAACATAATTGTTTTACTCTTTTTTACAGATATGAACTAACAAGGGAATAAATATGTCTCCAGCCTACCTGTAGGCTAACATTTTTTGAGGTTTGGAAAAACAAAGCATAGAAGTTGGCCTTCTATGATAATGTTATAAAAATGGTCTATATGCCCGTTTGAGATAATGTGATACTGAGTACATAAACAAGTATTTAAAATGGTGGACACAACAGGGTAACTGATCTTAGACTATGCTTAGAGAGCATGTGCGTACTTGTGTATTTTATTTACCCTTCATTTACCCGGTAGGGCTCCACTAAGTTGAAGGTATCATTTCCATGGACGCTGTGAGACTAATACAATACACCAACTCACCTCTTAAAACAAATAAATACAGTGCTACTATTCAAATGAACGAGAGGGAAAAAAGCTATTCAAAAGGCTATTCAAATCTTGACTCAACTATTTCTGATTCATGCTATCGGTGGAAAGACATTACTCATGCTCACTTCACCTTAAACCCCTGCCAATCGAAGAGTGTCTACAGTAGAGAGGGCCCCTAACTTGCATCATGTCTGCGTGTGACCTGTTGCAAACACTTCCTGTGGGCACACCTTTTGACAAAAGGCTTGTGATGAAAGGCACCCACCTGGCTGCACTGATTGCTCGGTGGGCTCATGACGCTACGCAAAGACTACCGAGAGCCTACAGGGACAAAAAGGCCGAAAGGTTTCAGAAGGGCTACGAAGTTATGAGTGGATTCAAACTCCACAATTAAGCGTAAGTGTTATTCTAAGAAAAACACAAAAATGTACACGTCAAGTTTAGGAAATACCCCTCCAGAAAAATGACACACCAACACAAACACACTCATTCATACTCAAATCTCAGGCTTTGCATTACATTGTGCAATGGGGAGGGGGGGTCAAATGTCTGCGGAAATCTTGTATGACAGTCAACGTCATTTGTATGGACTCGTCGGGATAAATTAGTTTAGTTTTTCACTGTCTGCCAGTGCCAGCTAATGAGAAGCCAGAATAAATGGCTGCCTAAATGGTGGAACAAGCTCTCTGGTCTGAGCCAGAGACTCAGTCCTCTGTGGACTAGTGCAGACAGTCAAACTCGTCCGCCCGCTAAAGTCCCCCACTCTTCATCCTAACTCATGCATTTATCTACCAGCAAATCAGCTCCTATCATCTCAGACCAACCTGACAAGCTCTTTTGGAAAAGAAAAGGAGAAAAAAAAATTGACTACTTCTGCACTGAGATAATGAGAGCGGCCATATTGCAAAAAAAAATTTGCCCTGTCAAAATTCTTTGCCAGCCTTTTAAATCATGGGAGGCAATGGCCGACGTATGTTGAGCGAATACAGCCTTTAAGAACTGGGACACGTTTTAGTGTGAGGTCTATAGGAATATGCTCGACTGACCACAAGATTGAATGTATCTGTTTCTGGGTCAAAAACTGTTGGAAGTTCTTTGGTAGCCCCAACATAACAAATGCAATGAAAATAGTGGATGATGTCCAGAAGCAGCAGACTGGAAAAAAAAAAAACAGTCTTTACTGCTTTGGTCCTGGAAGTATTGTTACAGTACAATGTGAAAAGAAGTGTTACAATCAGCAGTGAGCATACACCACACACACACACACAGGGAGACACACACATTGAGGCCTCAGAAGGTTTCTGGGCAAGCATCCAGGTAGGCTACAGTACGTGTTCATATTCAAATACTGGATACGCCTTCTTTTGTTTGCACAATGCAGCCACAAAGAAGAGGAGGTCTGAAATATTGTCTGCATTGATAGCCATTCTCTGTCATGTGTGACTCAATATGTTTGAACTAGATTGGAGATATGGACTCTTGCCCTTCTTTCTAAGTGGTTTTTCTATTGCAAGGCATTATGGGGGATGTCGACGGAAGAGACAATGCAAGGAAAGAATGTTCTGTGTGTGAATGAAAGCGTTTGTGTGTTAGTCCAGGGCAACTTCTTCTTTTCTGTCTAGGCAACATTGATGTGAAATAAGGATGCGAAGAGGAGAGGAGATTGTCGTCAACACGAGACGCACAGATGTTGCCCAAGGAGGCGCCCCATTCATTAGGTTTAACGCCGGGGTAGCTAATTCTATGTAACAAAAAAAAAAAAACATCTTAGCCAACGGTATAAATATGGATTTTTATGTATTGTTACTTCGTCGGTTACTGGTTTGTACGATGTTGAAACAACAAGGAAACACCTTGAAAATATGAGCCGCGAGTGTGAAGTCATCACGTCCCGCGCAATGGACTATGGCTGTGTCATGGATTTGGATTTATGATCGATGACTTTGGCTATTGTGTATAAAGCGACGGCAGTTATTGGATCACCCAGATGTTCCTTTTCAAAGGACACCTGGTGAGGCAGATGGTTAGAAAAGAGAAAGACGCTACAGAGAGAGAGATGGATTAAGACAGCGAAAAAGGGAGGGAGAGGAAGGAGGATTTCTAATAAAGAAAGAGTGTGGTTGAAGGAAAGGACAGCGGGCCTGCAGTGTCATGCGGTGTGGGGTAAAATATCTGGGCCTACGGTGCATCATGAGACCATGCACTTCCAGGGTTGCGTTCGGTGGCACGAGCAAAGTGTTTTCAATAGCGCTGCTGTTAACTGGCGGCAGCGTAAAGAAGTTGTACAGTTCCGCAACCTTTTGTTCAGTTAGTTTTAGTATAATCTTGTAGAGAGCAATTCCCTGCGCTTGTTGTTACTCAACCACGGGTAGTATTTATTAACCCAGGCAGACCTGCTCTTAGTGATAATTTTTGAAACATGTCTTACGGTTTACTTTAAGACATGAGTCTGAGTTTATCTCTGATTGAATCCATGTCTTGCTCTGACGCATGCCCCATAAATATTGTTTGCAAACCGTGGGTTTTTTGCTGACCTAATTTATGGTTTTGTTTTCATGTTTCAAGGCTATATCTGAAGATGATATATTATATCCCCACACTTAGCCTGTATATACATTTTCCAGTGCATACACACGCCCAGCTCTGACACAAACATGAGATAATAATAATTTTATTAGACAATTTGTTTTGGTTGTTTGAGCATTTACCCCGCAATTCAGAAGTATTACTACAAATGTATCTTCATAGAATGCTGAGCAGCTCTGCTGCAAGTAAGAACAAGAAATAATTGTTATAATAATAAATGTTTTAGTTCATTTTCTTTTTATTATTGTGGTTTGCTGACTCATTCAATCTCACCAATTCAAAGTCTCAAAGGTCTATATTTCTCCCTTTCTCTTGGTGATTTATATATGGTAAGAACATGTCAATAACCGTACAAATCAAAAAGGCCTCCTGATTGACTTAATCTTTGAAGAGGTGCTGAATCAAAATGTCCAGACCATTCAGCAGGTACCCTCCAGCCTTGCAGGGCAAAGGAGGCCATTGCATTCCAAAACGTCTTCCAACACCCCCACCAACAGTGGCTTAGCATTGTGGCAAGTTTACTGCTTGCGATATTGGTTCCTGCTCACCGAGTGTAAGCGTAGCAGCATATCAAGGAAGTGGTTGTGAAAATAGCCAAATAAAAAATACCCCAGCCAAGAAACAGTTTTGCTATGCCCCCAAACTACGTCACAAATAGAACTAGCAGGGCAAGACAAATGAACAAGTCGTTGTTTCTATTTTAGCCATGGCACTTACTAGTGCTTTACACACTCCATTTAGTTGTGTTGCTTGATTGATTTAGGGTTTTTAGGTGTATCAAGTAGTGAAGAAGAGTATAAGTAATTTTGAATGTGACCAATTTCGCCCACAATTATTAACTATCTATCCTTGGTCCTTGATACTGGTGAAGTTTTATCCATAAAAAAATGTATTAACAGTAGTAACCTGTTCTTTTGGGAATTATGAAGTGGATCGCCGAAAAACAAAATGTGCCAGTAGAGTTCCTGCGAACTGTTGGAGTGTAATGAGCTCTGCGCCTCAGAAAACAGAAACAACATGTTCTATTCTCTTTTACAATTACACTTTTACGGCCCACCTCGGTTAACCCTGTTCTGTAAATCCTATATCAACCACTGAGAGAGAAAGACATTTTAAAAAGTCAAGGAGAGAGAGAGAGAGAGATAAAGAGAAAGGGACAGACTGACGTTTGATGCATGAAAGACGCAGAGGAAGAGACCGAGGCAGAGGGAGAGGTGCACGTAGAGAGCGAACTTCGGAGGAAGTGTGACTGTTTTGGTTGCCTATAAATATTCACTGCATTCGATGCTCTATGTTAAAACTGGTTTTGATGTTTTATTTTTGTGGCAATGCACTGGCGTTGGTCTCCATCTGTAACAAGAGCTTAAACATTTATCCTCTACCCCATGCCACCGCTGTGGTTGGAGTCTAGATTAACCTTGTCAGTTTGGAATCAGCTCACTCAGGGACATGTCACTATTTTGAACCGCTCTCTCTTTCACTGTTCACAATTGTGTAGGGGTCATTAAACGCTCTATCATTTCTCTAGACATTTGCCCCCTACAGTCTCTGTTCGGTCATTACATGTAACCGTGAGAAAATGGTGTGAAATATTGCTTTGTTAGTGAAGTGTTACACAGTGGACCTTTTGAAGCTATGACATGCGCTCCTTAGCCTTGGTATCTTTGTGTGTCTTAACGCGCACTGCCAACCTTGAACTAGCATGGGCGTAATTCTCTGTGTGGTTTCAGCCATTGCATTTCTTATATATTTGTTTAATAACATAGTCCTTAGTTCTCTGTTGAAAAACTGAAAAAAATCATATATAAGGGCTAATTAAGAGTTTGGAAATATAGATAAATAAAAGTTCATGGTCTTCATCACATCCCCGGGCCTTTAAACTAATATTCTGAATCACACGTTTGCTTTTAAGCCTCAGTCTACCATCCACAACTAATATTAAATTAATAAGTCAGATTGAAGCAGTGTGAGTGGATGAAAACACATACAGCTATTATCTGAGTTCAGACACGATTTCTGTTTGCTTGTTTGTTTGTGTGTTTGTTTGTTTGGCTGTCTCTCCCCTTCTTTTTCTCTCGTTTTTTTCTCTCCTTGCACATCGCTCTCCATCTGCTTCTCAGAGGAAACAACAAAAAACACGTCTCCATTCCATCCTCTTGTTTCCATGGCAGCATGGTGGTGGTGGTGGTGTGGAGAGGAGAGCTATAAGCTGTAGCCATACCCCACTCCCTTCCCAAGGAACAAAGGCATGAATAAAAAGAGACAAAACGAGAAGAAGAATCACAAAATGCAAGAGAATTGTAGAGAAAGGGAATGGGCGAGAGCGAGAAGTAGACAGAGAGAGAGAGAGGCCGAGACAGATGAATCAAGCGGTGGTGCAGGATGTTGTTGCCATGGCAACGTTCGGTAGTTACTAGAAGGCCGAGTCACCGTCGTCGCCCCCCCCCCTGTTGACTCTTCACTTCCGCTGACCCTCTCCCCCCCCAGACGAGCCCGCTCCGTCCACTTCAGGCCCCGACGTCGTTTGTCCCCACGTCGCCGGTTTTAGCGTCGCGCCGCATGCTACCCGTGTGTGAGCGTGCGGGGCTGTGTGTGTGTGTGTGTGCGCGCTCCAAGCTGAGGGCACAAACACGAGCACAATAGGTTTAAACCGATAGCAACGTGCTCTGTGGGGATACAGAAAGCTCACCTCAGAATCAACATTTGTCCTGGACAGTATCATGTGATGTTTCAATGAAAACTGGAGCTTGAGTACACTATCAGTCTGTAGCATTGTGGTGTGTGTGTGTGTGTGTGTGTGTGTGTGTGTGTGAGTGTGCTGGTCGGGGGGAGAGGCACGATGCTTGGAAGAACAGCCGGTTCTCTTTATCGGACAGGGCGGAAGGTGTAAATAGAGGAATAGCATGTTTGTTCTTTAGCAGGGGGAGGGAGGCACGACAAGGAACGGCCTGTTTGTTTTATTGCAGCGAGGGAACGAGCAAGGGGGGGGGGGGGGCAGAAAGAAAAATAATAGAAAGATAGAGGATGGAGACCGAGGGAACAACAGATCAAGATAAAGAGAGGGAAGGCCGAGCGGCGCAAACCGGAGAACAACCTGCTCTCCGCTTGGATGAAGACGGAAAATGGTGGAAATTATGTAATTGGTGCTCTTACAGGAAGCAGAGAGGGTTGGGTTATAAACTAGGTAGACGTGGGGGGATGGGGGAGGGGGGTGGGCAGATGAAGGCCTGAAGGCCCGCTATGCCTTCTAGTATTCTGTCAGTGAGAAGGGGGAGGGGTTACTGGCACTACCAAAACAGCTCGGCGGGTGAGAGAGGGCAGGACTAATAATAGAACGGCCCCTCTCTCTACTGTAAACGGTCTAGCTGAGGGAGGGCCGTACAGTAACGTCCCCCCCGTCTCCCCGTTCGAAGGCAGGGGGGAGGTTGGCGCCGAGGAGAGAACAGCCACAATCTCTCTTGTAAAAGAAAAGAGAAAAAAAGAGGGAGAGTGTGTGAGATAAGGGAACAGCTATCGTCTCTATTGTCAAGCAACAGACACGCTGAGTGGCCTGTTGACATTCGATACCATGTGACCAGAAGCACAATAGTGAGTCGTTGTGTTGAAGGAAACAAATACATGCTTGCTCTTACTAAATACCAGCTTGCTTTTCTCTCACTCTACCCCCCCCCCCACCCCAAATCATTCAATAACTCTTAGGGTTTTTGCAACAGTAATGTTTGGAGGGTAAAAGTGTTCATCAAAGAGCTGCTGGTGGATTTTTTTTTTATGTAATGCATTTGTGACTGAAAAAGAGGAAATTGAGGCTTTTTGAATTGAGGTCAAAGGACTCAACGATTAGCCAACCTCTGTTTTTAGTGAGCTGAGACGTACACAGGAAAGAAAGGCTTGGTTGTCACGGGGAAGTTGTGCTGCGTCCACTGTGTGAGTGTGACCTCTCTAGCTGTAAATGTTCGCCTAACGATGATGAACTCAACAGTACTGGAACAAATACTGGAACGAATGCTGGTGATTCTTTTTTTATGATGAGTTTCCTGGGTAATTTGTTTGCTTCTTACTGAATGTTGAACGTGTAATTACGGGAACAGGCCTTTTCCAGGACACACAAATCAATTATTTTGCAAAATGTGTGTGTGTGCGTGCATGCGTTTGTGCGTGCGCGCGTACGTGCGTGTTTATAGGGGGAATTGTGTATTTCTGTTTTTCAGGCCTGTTGTAACATTTATTTCTCAGTATCACCGGTTTTCCCCAAGATATAATGTTTTACTGTTGTTAAACAACTTTGTTATCTTTAAAATCTTTTTAAAAGTAAGAAATGGTACTATTGTTATTAGTCGTTTTGTTAGTGTTATTTCTCCATATGGAGAAAGGCCATAGAATAATGTTTTGTCTTCCTTTCTTTCTCTCTCGCCATAGGCCCCAAAATAGATATAGGCAGGCTGTCTGCTGTACATTAGGTTAGGGTCCAAGTGTTAAAGACAATAGGATTTATGTCTGTTTCTTCATGCATCGTCCGTGTGTGATGTGTGTGTGTGCGCACGCAGCTCACTGGGACTGTCTGTCCTACAGCAGGTCATAGTCTCAGTTTTAAAGTGAATGTCATCCCTCTATGTTTTGTTCACACTTTGTGTGTGTGTGTGTGTGTGTGTGTGTGTCTGTGTGTGTGTGTGTGTGTGTGCAGCCCACAGGTTACATGGAGTCAGCCCTGTCCTACAGCACTATCGAAGACCTGCAACTCCTTGCCTGGGACCACGCCCCTAAATACTGCGTCCAGCTCAGCTTCCCTGGAGGAACCGTCCTGCTTCAGGTACTGGGACCCATCCTACCCTAAAATCCCATCCGAACCCAACCTAGAACCCCTAAAATCCCCTCTGCCAGACCCTAGAACCCCTAAAATCCCCTCTCCCAGAGCCAGGCTCTGAACTGAGCCCTAGGACCAGAACACTTTGCCTTTAACCTAGGCCCCTATTACCGAGTCTTCTTAGAACCTAATTCCCCCAACTTTCAGACTAGAAGCAGACATCCTGGAACTCTGCCCCTGGCTCTTTAAAAGCTGATCTGCTGCCAACCTGTTTTTAAGGAAAGGCATCAAAATACAGAAATATGTTTAGACGCTCTCCATGCAGCCACAGCTGAACCACCACCTTAGAAGTACACTGTGTTATCAACAAAGAGCTAGATTTATCAGATATAAAAAGGGCGATTCCTCACAGGGACGCGTTTGATTGCCAACAAGACGGCAGCATTTGAACCCCGGTTCATAGTCTGAGCAATGATCCACTCGCAGCACTGGCACGTTAACGAACCTAAGGCACGCCCTGTTTGTCTAATCACTGCGGCTTTGCTGGGGTTTTGTATGGCAAACACTGGGCCGTGTCTGCTTGTCAGTCTGGCCCACAAGACAAATGATAACTTGATATTCATAAACCAAAACATGTACATATCACACCCCCTTATGTGGACGTTTAGTCAAGGCAGAACCACCGACTAATGAAATACACTATGGTTCAATATTTACATATTCAAACATTGACTGGGATCCATTGTTACAAAGGCAGGGATGAAAAGTACACATTATGATGCCAGTTAGAAAAATAGACTAAACATAATTTAAGTAATAAAGTAAACATCATTAAAGACATTTTCAATACATACATTTTTTGGGGTACACTTTGGGGTGCGTTCCCACAAAGCAACAATGTGCCATAATGGTAAAAAGGGGAAAAAATAGCGTTATTGCTTAAAATTTGATTAAAATGTATCAGAAATTATATATAAAATATTATATCAGTTGAACCAGTTTAAAATACATGCCATTTGAAATTGAAAAACATTAAAATTGTACTGTTTTCACAAATTTGTTTGTCTGAACGTTACCTTCAGGCAACATTGTACCATTGTGGAACAGCCCATAGGAATTAATGTGTTGAAGAGTGTAGGCATATTTCAACAAACGTTACATCAATAATCTATTAAACCAGTTTCATAACCCTCTTCAAAACAATATAGTGATTCATATCTCAGTGTTTGAGCATTTGTGTTACTTTTTTTTTTCTTCAATGTCCTAGTGTGTCTTTCCTGACTTTGTTACAACTAACATAATCCAATGTACATAACTAGATTCATTTGTAGAGATAAAAATCAAACATTTTGATGACTCTTATGCTTTTGAACAAGATATAAACCTATATACACACGCTCAAAACAATAAATTCCATTCCATAATGGTACAATGTTACTTTAAGGCAACATTTGCATTTGAGCTATTTTTTATTACTTAATTAACAAATAAAGTACATTAAACAACTAAATATTTAACTTTACTCATATAGTACTGTGAATCAAAATTTTCCAGATTGTAAAATGACAGAAAAATATATTTTCAGACCAATTTTGTGGAGAGAGTTGATGGAGCTGAGTCATTGTGGGGAAGGCAACAAAAAAGTGATTCCAACTGGTCTACAGAGTCATGTGACAAATTAATACACTGTTGTTGGTTTCCTTAGGGCCTTGCCTATCTGTTGAAGTATTAAATTATGATAGTGGATGTATTGTGTGAGTGTAAAAGGCTGAAAATGGGGATGTTACCTATAGGCAACACGGTACCATAGAGGGTTAGTGTGAGACCTTTTAGATTTTATACTATCCATAGGGGAGCACAAAGAAAACAAATATGCCGATAGTTGGGAACTAAGCAGGGGCCATTTTCTTTTTGGGCCCTTTAAATACAGTATTTGCATAAATGCACTATTTTTGGGGCGTTCACTCACTCTTTGCAAATGCTTTGAAAATACTACTTTCCCAACTATGTATGTATGCATGCATGTATTTATGCGTGTGTGTGTGTGTGTGTGTGTGTTTTGTCCACAGGCAGCCAATAGTTACCTAAGGGACCAATGGTTCCACTCCCTACAGTGGAAGGTAGGGTTACCTCCTTGAACTATTCATGGGTTTGTGTCAGCGAGCCCTATTGCATAACAGAAAACTCTCTCTCTCTCTCTCTCTCTCTCTCTTTCTCTCTCTCTCTCTGATCACGTGTTTACTCTGCTTCTACAGGATATGGGACACTCATTTTCCTCCATTCACCCACAACCATGGCTTTATTTACATTTTTTAAATGAAACTGTTTAACAAGAATCGTTATGTACATTGCGGTAGCTGGTTTTTTTTTTCCTTTCTTCCTTTGAATTGAAAGCCGTGGGTCTCTTCCCTAAGCTAACACAATTAATTTGCTCCGGGCTACCATGATCACTAAGCAACAAATGCAAAAAAAACTGAATGTCAATCCCATTTCTTTATATTGTAGCTTTAATATTGACTCATTATTATTCTTCATTATCCTTCTTTATCATGCGTTCAAACACATGCTTTGTTTGCACTCCGGTAGTCTTGTAGGCTGGCTCAGGGCCAGTTCACTTTGGGTCTAGTTCTAGTCTAGTTCTAGTCTAGTTGTATTGTCTTCCTCCTTGAATCATAGTTCATTATGACGGCTTCTCGCTGGAACGATACTGGAAAGAAGTTGTTGTCATGCCGAATGGAGAACTATGTACTACCAACATAAAAAATAAAAATAATAATCTTATAAAAAAGCCAAATCTTATAGTGCTAGATTATAGTTTTACCCATATAGAGTGGCACTTAGTGATATACAATAAACCGCATGGCATTTTTTCAAATCAATTTAACGAAACTAAACCACTCCGTGCTCTTATCTCTCTCCCTCTCCGTCGCAGAAAAAAATCTACAAGTACCGTAAGGTCCTGAACAACCCCAGCCGGTGGGAGGTGGTTCTGAAAGAGATCCGGGCGCTGGTGGACATGGCGTTAACGTCGCCGCTCCAGGATGAGTCCATACACCAGGCTCCCCTGCACATCATCTCTACCTTGCTTGCAGAGGTAGGAACACACACACACATACACACACACACACACTACAAACTTCACACACACACGCACACACGCTACACCCACACAAACCGCCCTGATAAGACCTGCATACACAGACAGCACTGACCTCACCAGTGCATGATTCGACGCACCAGGCACCGATTCAAATAGTTTTTACTGTTCTTGATGAGGTATGCCTGACACACACACACACACACACACACACTCCCTCAAGCGCACACACACCCATACAGTCCCACAAGCACACAGACACCCTTGCAAACAGACCCATACACACAATCTTCATCGTGATGCGTGAGGTAGGCCTTAGGCACATATGACACACACACACACACAGACCAACGTCATTGCTATCCATCCGTAGAATGACAAACACACACACTCCCACATGTTACGCCAGCGCAAGTTTACAGAGACGCTCACAATATTTGCCTTTTGTATCTCACAGATGTTGCTATTCATTTGGGTGTGGTGTCATTGTAACTGTGTTGTTTCTGATCAGCTGATCTAATCATCCTCTATCCCCCCCACCCCCTCCTCCTTTCTTTTTTTCTTTCCCTACCCGGTCTTTTCCTCTCCCTGTTTCTCTCTCTCTCTCTCTTTCTTCTCACCAGAACACCAGCCTCAGTGCACAGGACCACGAGAACATCATTTTGGTGAGGTTTAGGAACGCTTTACTGGAATCAGTAGTTGTAAGCAAAGCTGTAGTTTATTTCCAGTCAAACTCCTGTTTGCCTGCGTTAAATAGAGGCTGAATAGGCAGACAATATGGTAGATAGGAGTTCTCTTTTCCAATCTGCCAGGTCAGCAAAAGGTAAGGAAAGCAAGCCTCTTTTTAGTTTTTTGTTTTTGTTTTGAGAGACGGGTGCCAAATCTCCCTGCGAGTGGCCATACAGTTAACACACACACACACACACACACGAAGTGCGGAGAAAAGCAAACTCTCACTTCCCGTTCCCTGTTTTAAATTGACTTAATGCGAGAATGTCATCTGGATTTCCCCCGGAATTCAGTTGATGTTTTTTTTTGGACCCAGAAATAGCATGCGATGCCTGCTGGCACAGCTGAGGTTTTATCATGAAGGCTTTGGGTGCCGACAGTCCTGTGTGTGTGAACAATCGTTGTTAAACTCTCATTTCCCTACCTGCCAGTCGTGATGAAGAACAGATGAGAGATCCGGGGAGATTGGTTTGTCTGTCGACGTTACCTATTTGTCGTGGCTTTTGAAGGGTTTAGTCGCTGGCAGGCTGGATGGGCCTGGATTGTTTTTGGCTGGCACAACTGGCTGGTTTCCACCAGAATACACACAAGATAGTATCTGGGAAATGCTGGAAGTTGTATTGATCGGGTGTGTGTGTGTGTGCGTGTGTGTGTATGTGTGTGTGTGTAGGCCATCGCTCCTCTCCTTGAAAACAACCACCCACCACCAGACCTGTGTGAGTTCTTCTGCAAGGTGAGATTAAATCGCCTCACTCTACCTACTGTACCTTGCACTACAGACATTTTGCTTTCACTTCTCAATTCTAGACAAGATTGACATGCATTTGCACTACTGGAGTTTTTTTTCTAATGATGTACGTCAAGCATAAAATCTTACTCCTGTCAGATCAACAAAGGACTTTCAGGTGTTGAGAACGTTTTATTTTCCCAATTTGGGATTAAATCCTCTTTGGAAAATCCCATTTTGGTTTCTCGAAGTTCTTGGGAGGTATAGAAACTGGCTTCGTGTGCAGTTCTGGAGATAGGCTGTTTCCATGTGCCGGTAACCTTTAGCTCTCTGTTCCGCTTACAGCCGTTGTCCTCTGTCTTCCAGCACTGTCGGGAGAGGCCACGGTCCATGGTGGTCATCGAGGTGTTCACCCCTGTGGTTCAGAGGATCCTCAAACACAACATGGTGAGTGTCAGAAAAGGAGGGAGGGAGGCAGGGAGGGAGGGAGGGATGTGGGAAGAGACAGGCTGATGAATGGACAGACTAATTGATGGACGTCTGTGGAGACGCACACACCCCGTCCTCTTTGAGGTCGTCGCTCTCTCCCTCTCTCTTTCTCTCTCTCTCTCTCCCTCTCTCTCTCTCTCTCTCTCCTCTCTCTCTCCACATGCGCTCATCTCTCTCCGTATTCATACCACTAATTCAGAGCCTCTCTTTTTTCTTTCTTTCTCTCTCCTCTTCCCTCCCTCCCTCCCCGTCTCCTCCCTGTATTTACGTACATCTCTCTCTGTCATTCGCCACCCCTCTCAAACCCTTCACCTCCCTCCCCTCCTCCTCCCCCTCCTCTTCATCTTCCGCCCTCCTTCCCCAGGACTTTGGGAAGTGCCCTAGACTGCGTCTGTTTACTCAGGAGTACATCCTGGCCCTCAACGAGCTCAACGCGGGCATGGAGGTGGTGAAGAAGTTCGTCCACAGGTGAGACACATACGTCCATCGAACGCGCTCGCCACCTTTTTTCAAAAGGCGATATCATTGGGCTGTCTTGTCTTCAGCGCGTGTGCTTTAGGCAACTCTTTCCTTTTTTGAGGCAGTGAGCTGTTATAATAATTGGTTGTGTTGATAAAACACATGGGTATAACTGATAGCACATTTGCGGTCAGAGAGAATTCATTAAGGTGTGGAAAGGGGGAACAGTCTTGAGGGAGAGAACTTTGAGAGTTTGTACAGAGAGTCTTAAATCTTCTCATATCCAGCAATATTCCCCTGCTGTTTCCCTTCAGCAGTCGTTAACTGCGTACATAATCTATGAACCGTTGAAAAGCTAATTATTTGGTCTCTAATGGGGGGGGTGGGGGCATTTAGTTCCCCTCCGCTGTATTGACACTTCAGCCCAAGTCTGTCGGAAGCGTATCTGGAATGTACCATGTCTGTTCTCCTTCAAGTTTTTATTTGGATCATCGTTGATGATTGGCCAGGCCTTCACTATCGTATTGACGTAAGCAGATAGTGACACTAAAGATAACAGCCAAGGAAAGAGAAAGCTAGTCATGGTGCCTTGATATTCTCCTACCATGGGACATTTCAGTTGGAAATATTAAAAGCCACCCACCTTTATCTGTTGTAATGGTTTTATTATTGTCACACAAAGAAGTACAAGGATCCAAAATATTGACTCTGTGTGTGTGTGTGTGTGTGTGTGTGTGTTTCCCCAGCATGCACGGTCCGACTGGGCAGTGCCCCCACCCACGCGTCCTCCCCAACCTGGTGGCAGTGTGTCTGGCGGCCATCTACTCCTGCTACGAAGACTTCATCAACAGGTGACTGTCACCACGCCACTCAACACGACGCGCCTGAACACACCCCAGCCCGCTGCCGCTCACCTGAGCACACCTCGACGAACCCAAACTCGACCTCAACACACCTGAACACACGTACACACACACACACACACACACACACACACACATCGACTCGTTTCCCAACCCACTTCAACATCCCCTCACTTTACCAGACGGCCCCCCTCAACACAACTGAACGCAGCTCTTTCAGTTTGTGCCGGAACGGGAGTTATCTGACAAGCGCGCGGTGTTAGTTCTCACAAGATCTTTGTTAAAGCTCCCGTCCCCCTTTTACCTGGTGGTTACCTCTCCCTGTGAAGCTCACTACAGTAGTGTTTCTTTAATGAGAGCCTTCCAGATCCAGAGTGGTATCTTTAAGGGAGGATGAGCTAATGGAACCGTAACCTCCTCCAGGGGGCACACGGCAACACTGTTTTTCTGGCATCTGATTGGCTTGCATCCTGGTCTCTTCCTGAGTTCCGCCCCCACCCCCCCACCCCCCTCTCCTGGGAGAGGCTCTAATTTGCTAACTTTCCGATCCCCTCCCCTCCCCCCCCCTTGAGAGTGTTTAGCTCAGAGACGATGTACGCTCTCTCCTCGTCCTGGAATCTTTGTATCGTCATTCTATTTTTTGCGTTGTCTTTAGCGCTCATCTTGTCATGTCTCTTAGTTTTTCCTTATCTCTGTTTCGTTATCGCTCTCTCGCTCTCTCTTTTGCCATCTCTCATTTCAACCTTTCTATTTTTGGTAAACGTTCCGTTAATCTAGCGAACGCGGTACGGACGGCAGCGCTGAGAATCTTAATCTTCCAGGCTATCTGACGTGGCTCTACGTCACTGTCTTACTCCAATGTATCTCCATGTCGCCCTGTGTTTGTCTTTCTCACCCCTGCCTCAGTTTCCACAGAACGAGCCTTATTGGCCTGAATTCCACTCCAGCATGCCGCCAAGGCGTTCAGACGTCACCCACGATAATGAGGACAGTGGTTATAAACACATCCAAATGAAATATCTTTTCTCTCTCCTTCCCTTTCTTCTTCTCACCCCCCCCCACGTCTCTCCCTATCTCTTTCCCTCCCTCTCTCCCCACCTCGATTCATCCCATCCTCCTCCTCCCTCCCTTCTCTTCCTCCTCCTCTAGTCGGGACAACTCCCCCAGCCTGAAGGAGATCCGTAACGGCTGCCAGCAGCAGAGCGACCGCAAGCCCCCCATGCCCCTGCGGCTCCTGCGCCCCGACCCACCCACCCCTCCCGCCGGGGGCCCCCTCCTTCCCCTGACCGCCGAACCCCCGGCCCCCTCCCCCAGCCCGCCGCCGCTGCTCCTCTCCTCCTCCTCCTCCTCCTCCTCTTCTACCATCTCCTCCGACGCCACCATCCCCACCTCCTCCCCGCCACCCTCGCTGCCCCTTTCGCCGCCGCCGTCCATCGTCAACTCCAGCGAGATCCTGGTGGAGCTGGAGAGGACCAACAACACGGCCAACGCGCGGCGGAAGGCCTCCCAGCCAGCGGGGGGCGACAGCGAGCCCAACCTGATCGACTGCCTGCTGGTCAGCCCCCAGCTCAGCGCCCTGTCCATCCAGCTGCCCGCCCAGGCCGACCGCGTGCTGGGCTGCTTCGCCCTCATCCTCAAGATGCTGTGAGTTTTGGGGTGCCGCCTGTGTGTGTGCGCGTGTGCGTGTGTAGAGATGAACGTGTGAGCGTGTGAGCGTTTGAGCGACGACGTGGAGAATCCGCGCGTGCGCGTGTGATTAAGCGAGTCGAAGGGCTTAAACGCTGCGATTTGTCTTCGCGGGGCGAGCCCTTGGCGTCGCTGTTTTGAAGTGCGTTGCGGCTTGGCCGTGTGTGTGTGTGTGTGTTTGTAAACACGGCCTGACGCGGCCGCTGCGTGTGTGGGCTCCTCGGCGAGCAGCTGGCTGCAGCCGTTCCAACGGCAGGATGACCCAGTTGTTGAGAAACGCGCCGCGTCAGCAAGCTGTGTGTGTGTGTGTGTGTGTGTGTGTGTGTGTGTGTGTGTGTGTGGTGGATCAACCAGATACTACGAGACAATAACAGCGCTACGTAGTGTGGAACTACAGGCTGTTTGTGGGAAAGGAGGCAAGAATGACCTAAAAAACTGTCGCTTTGGTGTGTGTGCGTGTGTGTGTGTGTGTGTGTGTGTGTGTGTGTGTGTGTGTGTGTGTGTGTGTGTGTGTTCTGAG